>PYAF01002615.1:449448-483320 GCA_007407185.1 Glycine tomentella
TATATGTTCGGTCTACATATAGATACTCAGTTATTAGAACAATAACTTAAAAGAATTAATTAAATAAAATAAGATCTCACAGTTAATAAATTGTAAGTTTGAATCTTTATTTATCGCTTTGACATAAAATATCAGAATTTTAGAAGTATATTTTGAATTCAATGATTCTTCTAATAAATTGAGATATCTTTAGATAATTGAATTCATCTACATATCTTATTGATAAGAACTTAATTATCTAAAGATATTTCTGTCCATTACTTTCAACCTAACTAAATTAACAATGCATTTGGTTGCAAGTTTTGGAAACTAGATACATTATATACATATATATATATATATATATATATATATATATATATATATATATGTTGAAACAATAGTAACTAGCTTCTACAGTTTTTTGGAAACATTTGACACTTAACACAAGTCATAACTGTGTATTTAGCGAGTAACCAAACACATGCTGAAACACTACCTCTTTACTTGAAACTCATTCACACACAAATTTTGAATTGTGTTGTCATCTACCAATATAATAGTGAATGTGCTAAAAAACTATTTATATATAAAATTTGAATTCTTTAAAGAAAAGAACACATTTTAGAAAACAAAATTTGCAAGTGTAAAATTATAGCTGTCAACAAAAAATATAATAATTATTATTAGAGTTTAATAGTAATACTAATAATATAAAAAGTTTATATTCTCAATCAATCATAAATCATTATTAATATATTTTAAAAAAATTACTATAAATAGCAATAAATTTATCATATATGATAATAATATATTATTTGATGAAAATATAAAATTATTTTATATTGTTAATGACTTATTTTTTTTATTAATGTAATTGTTGGTCAGAAATATTACAAAAGTTTATTTTTTTACAATACATATGTGAAAATGAATATACAATATTTTTAGTTAATTTTTCATTAACATTTATATTTAAATACATAACCTCCTTTACAATATTAAATTAGGTACCCTAGCCTGTATTTACTATTTAATATTTTACGATGATTAAAATTGGGTTGGAAATGAAGATTGGTGGAAAATGAAAACCACTACGCGAACAATGAACATGACACGATGGAAAGTAGAACATGACACGGTCGGCAGAGGACGATTGGGAACTTTTATATTTGCGAAATTGTTTTTTTTTTTTTTTTTGAAAAAAATTGAGAACCTCGCAATTATAAAATACTAAGGAGGTGTGTGTTTTAGGCTATGAAAAAAGATTTTCAAAAATATGAATTTGAAAATATCATATTTGATATAAGTTTTATAAAAATATTTTCAGGAATAATTTGATTCTCATATATTTGCTCTCTACGGACACAATTACAGAAAGGCTAACAAATATCTTCAACTGCCAAGAAATAAAAGAATCAGCAATTGAAGATATATCCCTGTCTCGAATGTTTAAAGAAAAACAAACATTGCTATAGTCTTCGGCTGGTAAATAAAATTAGAGGAATTCTAAAATGATGTGTTTCCATATCATGTATAAAAATTTGTATGAATATGCGACTTCAACCTGGATAAAATGTTTATTAGTTTGAAATCTTCAAACCATGGATCACGTTATTACTAATGCATGAAGCTACAAAATCATGGGTTTTCCAAGTAAAAAAATTATCAATGTGAACAAACGGAATTCTTAATGGGAAACCAATAAGGTCTTAAAGAAAAGGCACAATTAAAATCTTGCTTTTTTATTTTTTTTTTATTTTTCTCTTACCATGATATTAATAGGAAGTAATGATTTATTACATACTCAACATCATAATTCGAATTTTAAACAACTTCTTAAAAAATACAAGTGTATCACTTATGGCAAGTATTATTAATTTTGTTTTTATATTATGTTATTTTAATTGTAACGAAAAAAATTAGTTATTTATTTATGACTCATATTATCCCAATATGCAAGATTTTACTTGAAGATTGCTTCATATTGTAGAATAAAAAAAATAAGAAAATTATTTCATATAGTAAGTTGAAAATTTATATTTTGTGCATATGATTATAAAGAAGTATCTCAATCAGTTAATGAGATTTTTAAACTCCTCATCCAGTGAAACTGTCCACACTCATAAGTAAATTGTTCCCTCTCTCAACAATAATTTCTTCATACACATCAATCAAGAATCCAATCCAACTCATTTGATTTAGTGCAACATTTAGAAAGATAATCATGACCCCATTTTATGAAATCTAAAACATTGCACATGTGATTTATTGAAGATTTTATTTAACTCCGAACCTAAAATAGATTATTATTTTATTTGTCTCATTAATTTTGATCTCACATATTTTAATTCATAAACTTTTATGTTTATCTATAATTAAGTATACTTTTTTTTATATACATAGTTAAGTGTACTTTCTATTAAATATTTAAATGGTTTTTATAATGTGGCATTACTAATTAATGTGACAGCCGACATGATTGTTTAGTACTACTATTGAAAATTTGTTTTATATTATTATTAACTCTAATTTATCTCATAAGTATGTGAATTTAATGGGTTTACAATCACAATGTAAACAAATTTTATATAGTCAATTGATTATAAAATGTCATAATTCAAAGAAAATTGAGTCTTATCTTAACTATTATCTCTGATTCGATAATATATGATTGCGCATATATTAAAAAATATAATTAATTTGTTGAATTTTAAAGAAAATATTAAATATTTTTTAATATATCATTTATCTTTCTAATTAATGCCTCATTCATTCTTTCTATGCATTATTTATTCTAAGTACTTATTAAGAATAACTTTGAAAAAAATATTTAATATAGTATTAATTTTATAAAATGACATATATTTTACAACAAATTTTTCTCTAAAATATCGATGGTTGAATTAGTTAAAAAAATGATAAAAAATAATAAAATTATAAGTGATTTTAAAAAGATAATAAACAAATTTGATAAATATATTGAAAATAAAAATATATAAAAAATTAAAAACTAACATTTTAAAGAACACTATTTCAAATAAAATTTCAAAAAATTTTACAAACTACTAAAAAGTTACTTAAAAAAAAAAAAACTTCTAAAGACACACTAACTTGAATTGACACAGAGTAAATGCGTAATTAATTCAAATTGAATGCAGGTAAAGCATCTCCATCCCTAGCACTAGCGGCTGAAGATGAAGCACGGTAGTGGCAAAACATGCTTGGCCCAAATCACTCGGGCCAGCCCATTTTCTCGAAAGCCCTCTCTTATTTGTTCTTCTTCGTCTTCGGTGGGTGTATGGGTTTTAAATGAGAAAATCCGAACCCCTCTTCTTCTCCCTTCTCCACCACCGCAAACCCTTCTCTTCCTCCTCTTCCTCCTCTATCCCAACCCAAATCTTCACCATCCTCTCCCGCCCCCACTGGCGTAAAGACCCTTCCCTCAAAACCCTAATCCCCTCCCTAACCCCTCCCCTCCTCTGCTCCCTCTTCAGCCTCAACCCTCACCCCCTCACCGCCCTCAACTTCTTCCAATGGATCCACCGCCACCACAACTTCCCCCCCTCCCTCGCCACCTACCACTCCCTCCTCCTCCTCCTTCTTCGCCACCGTACCCTCCGCGCCGCCGAGAACCTCCGCAACTCCATGATCAAGTCCTGCGCCTCCCCGCGCGACGCCTCCTCCGTCCTCAACCTCCTCCGCCGCATGAACACCGATCAGCATCAGCTTTCGTTCAAGCTCTCCCTCACTTCCTACAACAGGCTCCTCATGTGCCTCTCGCGTTTCTCCATGATTGATGAAATGATAAGCTTGTATAAGGAGATGTTGGATGGTAATTGTAATGGTAGTAGTGTTTTCCCTAACTTGATAACGTTGAATACGATGTTGAATTCCTATTGCAAGCTAGGGAACATGTCTGTGGCGAGGCTTTTCTTTGCTAAGATACTGAAATGTGAACTTGGTCCTGATTTGTTTACCTACACTTCCTTGATTTTGGGTTATTGTAGAAATGGTGATGTTGAGAGAGCTTATGCAGTGTTTCGGGTTATGCCGCGGAGGAATGCGGTTTCTTATACTAATCTCATACACGGGCTCTGTGAGGATGGGAAGCTTGATGAGGCTCTTGAGTTGTGGCCGCGGATGAGGGAGGATGGTTGTTTTCCCACGGTGAGGACTTATACCGTTCTTATTGGCGCGTTGTGTGACTCGGAGAGGGAGGCTGAGGCTTTCAGCCTTTTTGGGGAGATGGTGGAAAGAGGCTGTGAGCCGAATGTTTATACTTACACTGTGTTGATTGATTACTTCTGTAAGGAGGGTAGGATGGAGGAGGCAATGAGGATGTTGAATGAGATGGTGGAGAAAGGCGTGGCTCCTAGTGTTGTCCCGTTCAATGCCTTGATTGCTGGTTATTGTAAACGGGGGATGATGGAGGATGCTGTGGGGGTTTTGGGTCTGATGGAGTCGAAGAAGGTTCGGCCGAATGTGCAAACGTATAATGAGTTGATTTGTGGGTTTTGTGGGGGTAAAAGTATGGATAGGGCAATGGCTCTGCTTAATAAAATGGTTGAAAGTAAGCTTTCGCTCAATGTTGTTACGTATAACACGTTAATCCATGGGCTGTGTGAAGTGGGTGTAGTGGATAGTGCTTCTCGCCTGTTTCATTTGATGACTAGAGATGGCTTCAGTCCGGATCAGTGGACTTTTAATGCTTTTATGGGTTGCCTCTGTAGAATGGGCAGAGTCGGAGAAGCTCGTCAGATTTTTGAGTCCCTCAAGGAAAAACAAGTCAAAGCAAATGAACATGTATATACAGCCTTGATTGATGGATACTGCAAAGCTGGGAAAATTGAAGATGCTGTTTCATTGTTCAAAAGGATGCTTACTGAGGAATGTTTGCCTAACTCGATCACATTCAATGTATTGATTGATGGCTTACGCAAAGAGGGTAAAGTGCAAGATGCAATGTTGTTAGTGGAAGACATGGCGAAGTTTGATGTGAAGCCCACTCTTCATACTTATACTATTCTTGTTGAGGAAGTATTGAAGGAATATGACTTCGACCAAGCTAATGAGATTCTCAAGCAAATCATTTCATCTGGATATCAGCCTAATGTGGTCACCTATACTGCATTTATTAAGGCATATTGCAGCCAAGGAAGATTAGAGGAGGCTGAAGAGATGCTGGTCAAGATTAAAAATGAAGGCATATTGCTTGACTCCTTTATCTATAATTTATTAATTAATGCATATGGATGTATGAGACTACTTGATAGTGCATTTGGTGTTCTCAAACGCATGTTTGATACTGGTTGTGAGCCTTCTTATCAAACATACTCTATCCTTATGAAGCATCTAGTAATTGAAAAATATAAGAAGGAAGGAAGCAATCCTGTGGGGCTTGATGTAAGTTTAACAAATATCTCTGTTGATAATGCAGATATATGGAATAAAATTGATTTCGAAGTCACAACTGTGGTCTTTGAGAAAATGGCAGAATGTGGCTGTGTGCCTAATCTAAACACTTACAGCAAGCTTATTAAAGGACTTTGCAAAGTGGGACGCTTGGATGTAGCCTTCAGTCTGTACCATCATATGAGGGAAAGTGGAATCTCTCCCTCTGAAATTATTCATAATTCTCTTCTAAGTAGTTGTTGCAAGTTGGGAATGTTTGGAGAAGCAGTGACATTGTTAGATTCTATGATGGAGTGTAGTCATTTAGCACATCTAGAATCCTATAAGCTTCTTATTTGTGGGCTGTTTGAGCAAATGAACAAAGAGAAGGCTGAAGCAGTTTTTTGTAGTTTACTACGTTGTGGGTATAATTATGATGAAGTGGCTTGGAAAGTTCTAATTGATGGTTTAGCTAAGAGTGGATATGTTGATCAATGCTCAGAATTGCTGAATCTCATGAAGAAGAATGGCTGTCATTTACATTCTGAGACATACTCTATGTTAATGCAGGCTCTGAATAGAGTTTAACAAAATGATTGTTTATTTTGCCCTGAAATGGAACTGGTGGAAAAGGGGCTCCCATCGATATTTTTTGACTCTGCATAAGGTTGTACAAAAATGGAACGCCTGAAATTTTGTAATACATTCTGAATATACTGACTCTGTCTCAGCAAGAGTGCTGCAAACATCTCTTTCCTCAAATGCGTTAACACTTCATGGTCACAGCCAATGGTAATTCTGACAACCTTTAGGTTGAGAGCAAACAGCAGAATATTGAGATTGAGAGGCAGTGACTGCCTATATTCTTTCTTACATTGCATTCTTTATTCATATCACTTAATGCCTCTAACACAGATACTTAATTTAGTTTCACTGCTTATCTCAGACACTTTGGTGCATTATTTTTGTGCTGATAATTTCTTTTAAGTTTCTATTAACTATGAAATTGTTTTTATTGTTATTGTAGATAAATACATGTCAGTGAAAATCCAGTGTATTGATCATTGTTGGAAATAAACGAGGAAATTATCGTCATTAAACTTATTGATAAAATTAATGATGCACAAACCTTTTTTTAAGGTGGATGTGTTTGCTAGTGGTTTTTTTTGGGGGGTTGGGATGCTAGTTAATATGGTAACATATATAAATTTATGGAGAAGTGTGTGTTTTCTATTAGATCGTTCAGTTCAACACTACAATGTTTTATTAGGTTTTTCTTTAGTTAATGACTTAATGCTAATGATTGTATTAATGGGCAAGAGAGGAGGAAAAACTGTTTTTGGTTGATAAGTAAGCTTTTAGCACAACAGCAGGTTATTCACTTATTGATGTAGCTATGCTGTAGTCCTCTGGACTTATCTGATAAAGATGAGACTTGTCTGCCCCAAAAGCAGCTGCACCTGTACCCTTCTCTTAAGCAGCCACTGATTGTTGTCCCTTCAATTTTTTTCATTGGTTTTCTACTGTACTTCCTAAAACTATAATTGCAGGCTCAAGAATAAATTCCAGTCAAAGATTTGTTGGTATTAATAGATGTTGAAATGTAATCAGGGAAATCTAATTTATTCCTATAATTTGGCTAATTTGCATTTCTTAGAATTAGGTGGATTTGATTTTATAATTTTTATTCCATTTTATTTTCTTAATTGGGTGAGATGAAGATGTCTATAAATACCATATGTAATCTCTCTTAACACAAGTCAAATACAATTCGGATTTATTGTGTTGCGGAGCCTTCGGCCGTGATTTTTGGCTTCCTCAGGGCCGTGTGAAGCTTAGCTTGCTTCCTTTCAAGTCTTTCTAAGCATGGTCTCAGAGGGGTACAATCCTCTGTGACCTGTCCCGTGGCTACTTCACTCACTGTTGAGCTCCCTACTCATGCCGATGCCATCTCTTCTACACAGCTGGTTTCATTATGTTTGTTGATGGACATTTGCTACTTCTGGGTCTGGCTGTTTTCCTTTGACCTTGTTTGGTCTTTGGATCTCTCTTTCAAAAGATCCACTGGTTTGGCTGTTACTCAATTTCTGTTTGATATGCTCCTTTTATATACCTTCATTACAACATTTGGCTCCTTTATTCTACCCGTTTTTTTATGCTTTCACTGCGGCATGGTGATCCTTTTTCACAGCCTTTATTGCAGCATTCAGCACCTTCATTCTACCCCCTTTTCGCTACCTTCACTGTGCCAGTTTTGCACTGCCTTATTTGCAGCATTTGACACTTTCATAAGCTGGCTGCCGTCATTACAGCCACTTAACAGTAGTCTTCATTGCACCTCTGATCAATCGAAACCACTGCCAGAAGATTCAGGAAATCATTTTCCAGTGAGAGCTTACCCTACATTCCACCAAGGGGCTTTTATCATAGCAAACTTTTATGATCTTGCTTGTGGGAATACAATTCACTAGTTTGAGGGGAAGTGTTGAAATGTAATTAGGAAAATTTAATTTATTCCTAATAATTAGGCTGATTTGATTTGATTTGTATAATTTTCATTATTTTTTATTTTCTCAAGTGAGATGAAGAAATCTATAAATGCCATATGTAATCTCTCTTTGAACACAAGTCAAAAATACAATTCAGATTTTTTCCTTTCAACAAATCCATCTTCAAAGGTAAATAGTTGCTTTATCATTGGGAGCTTAGCACCCTACCTTTGTTTGTTGGAGTAATCAGCGAATGCCTTTTGGATTAATGTGAGGTAGAACCACTATCCTAATTTTTCTAACTACACCTACATTATTTTTGTGCAACTTTATCGACGTGATTGAGTAGTAAATCTAAAAGTTTGCAAGAACTGAAGAAAAAATTTTGCATATAGAAATTTCTCAAGATTCTATTATTATTTCGAGTTTAAAATAATAAATTAATGGCCTTGTGTTTTACCATAGGAATTGATTTCTCACACTGTATACACATTTTAATGTAAAAATTATGATTATGATTTATTTAGATAAATCACATTTAATAGTTTAAAATTAATTTTATTAAAATTAATATTTATTGATGTTATTTAATTTAAAAAGTAATGAGTACTAATTTGCATGATAAAGTATCATCTTGTGGTGGGGCATTAGAAGTAGTAATATATGGGCCAGATCATTAAATCTGCTATTATCTATCTAATTTGAATTTCTTTTTGCCAATGTTATTTAATACCTCCTATATGTGGTTTTAATTTTTTTTTAATTCCAAAAATACCATCTTCTTGACAGTACGAAGCATGCAATCCAGCATGCCCTTGAGTCAGCGACGCCCACTTGTCACCATGGCCAAAATGCTTTCCCGGGTCTACAACAATATCCTCTAATTATTGTGTAACCATCTTTTTTAAACTATTTTTCCTTCAATGGACCAATGAAAATAATTAATTTTCCCTATACCAACAAAGTTTAACTCAAATAAAGAACAAGTTTGAAAGCTACAGTTGAGAGAAGTTTACAATGTTTAGGGTGGAAACCCGAGAGAACATTTGGTATCCCAAGCATTGATTAACCTCACAAAGTACAAAAATATCTCGTTAGATTAAAAGAAGGGGTAGTTTCTTGAATGGATGGGAAGGAAGCCAATGATGCACAGCAAAATTTTCCTGAAAATTTCTGTTTGAAAAACACAAACGTTAACGCAGAGGAACAAACCAACACGGGCAAAAGGTAGCAAAAGTTAGTTACCATGAGTATAGGTGATCAAATCTAAAATAAAAATAGAAGATTGCCTAAAAATATTAAAAACAAAATCAAATCGATATTTTTTAATTTATTTGGATTGATTTTTGAATAAACCAATCGATTCAAATTGCGGTTGACGTTTGTGAAAGTGAATTAAACCACAAATATTTTGTTTATATTTATTTTTTTGAATATATATGAATGAATTAAATCCATTCTAAATGTAATCTTTTTATTTTTACATGTACAACACGAATTCATTCTAAGTGCAATTTCATGACCTTAACTATACTTATGTGTGTTGATTAGAACATTAGTTTCTAGTTTTTACTTCATATAATTTATTTACAAGAAGTCTAAACACATCCAAATTTTAAATGTATATAAATCTATTAGTTACTATGGGACTATAATGTCTAATGAAGTTTTGACTGTTTGGTAGTATTAGTGTCAACTTTTTTTAGTTAATTAAATATTTTTTAAATCATATAAAAATATTGACAACATCAAAAACCAATTCCAATCAATCCATAAAAGATTGGTTTAATTTGGTTGGAATTGGATATTATATCCAAACTAAACCAATAGGCAAACATACCTACATTTCATGTTGACTTGCTAGTAGACGGGAATAAGGACTGCAAAAGTTGATATTTTTTTTATCTAGCAAATTTTAATTTGTTAGTTTGGTTAGAAATATTATAATAGGGATTCAAACCCCCTTCTCCCTTTGCCCTTAAGTCCCTTTCTTCCAATTCCAACCATCAAACTAATCTTATATATCCTTGAGAAAGTTGATGATATATGCAAGACAAATTTTTCGCGATTGAAAATGCACAGCTGCACCAGCTCTCCTCGCAGCTTAAATCTCACTTGCTATGTGCTGAACCAAAGCCACACCAGTCAAAGATCATCCCTCTATGCAGTTCAGCAATGATTTTCACCAATTCAACAGTCTTTTCGAATAGCATAAAACTGTGACCCAAAGTTTACGAAACTGTGAAAGTCAAGTCTACCCGACAGAATGCATCTAATATGAAACTAATGAAAGCCTGAATCATATAAAGTACATGCACAAATATCTTTCATTCCCTACAGATCCTTGTATATCTAAAATTTGTGGCTTCCTCCGAATAAGTCAAGTATTTTAATATTTGTGTGGTGCTTTTTAATTTTCTTTTTAAATTACTGACCTAAACAATGCTGCATCCTTGTGGTGTAGGAACAGTGAAATATATATATCAGTTGCTTCTGGCCTTATCTAATTTCTTTTCTCCCATCTAAACATACCATTCTTAGTGATAACTATATATGGGTAGATGAGAGAAAGAAGAAAGGGTTGAATTTTACACTTCTAAAATGCATGTTCTGGAATGTATAATGGGTTATTAAGTAATCCAAGTATAATATTATCATATTTTATCTTTTCTTTAACTTAAACCATGTCGTATTTTCTTTAATGTACTTTTTTGAAGTATTTTCTCAAATTTCTTTATTTGGTTTATCAATTTGTTCCTTTGATACTGATAAAAAAAATTGTTCCTTTGATTGATCAAATGTATTTTATTGTTCCTTTGATCAGTCGTCCATTACAACATAATCAACGATATAATAGTTGATCCATGTCGCTCAATTTTATTGGTCTAGTTCCAACACAATTTATTATATAAATCAAGCAACTTCTTGGACGTGCTTCATATCTCCCCTTTTGTTTTTCTCTTTGTCACTGAAACTCTTTCAACCCCTTAATATCTCCCCAATTCACCAATGGCAAGCCAAGGCAAAACTCAAGGATCCAACACTACAAAAAATAGTATCTCATGAAGCAACAAAGCCGATCAGCAATGCCCTATTGGTAGTATCGCTCGATACCTCAAGACTAACAAGTATGTTGAGCATGTCGATTCTGACACTCCATGTACATCGCTTCTACTATCGAATATCTTGTTGTCAAGGTAATTGTCCTTAACTATCTTCAATTTCTTTTTTTGTATTTGTCGTTGCTGGATCTAGAGGTTAGAAATTAGGGCTTATTTTACCTAATTTTTGTTAATAATTTTGTTTCAATGATAATCTTTGAATAATTAAAATGATGAATTTACTTTAATCGATATTAATTGTTTTCAGAAGTTTTAATTTACACTTGGAAGTTCTAGAGTTGGCTAGAAATGCTACGATGGGCAAGAAGACTCGAATTATGTCTGACAAAATTTGATCTATTTTTTACATGTTACAGAACATCCCTAGCAGAAATTGGTGCATTATGAGAGCAATTGGTTCGTTAAATATATATTTGATCCATGATGTTTGATAGTGTACATTTCATGGGATGTACTAATGTGAGAGCTCCTATGCAAAATAAACTGAAGAAGCTCAATTACAATAAAGGCCATGACAATTTTTGACACCATACCAAATCCATAGGACCTCCGGGGATGCACACACTCGTTTACCAAAATACTAGAAAGGCTATTTACCATTGGGAGAAATCAGCCTATTTTCCTCCAGATCATGCTTCGATGTAGCATCCCCACCCATCAATTCCGAGAAGCCCTCCACCTTCACAGGCGGGGCTCTAACCATGCTAGCGTTCCTATATGCAAACAATAAAGTCTTAATAAAGATAAGATAAAAGTCACCCTAACAGCAGCATTCATTTATTGGAAGTAACTTACGGCGACTGCATTGAAGGAATCTGTAAGGAACCCATGTGTCTGAACTGAGTGCCAGATTGAGGATGGAAATTTGACATTGCAGCTATCTGTTGCTGCTGCTGCCTAAACTGCTGAATTTGAGGATATCTAGAAGTGTAGGCAATATTACCATCAAGTGGTAAGTCTTGGTTTTCAATCTTGACTTGAACCAATGGTCTTTCTTTATCTATATCCATAGCAGGGCGAGGAGTAACTGCTGCTGCACGCCTTCGCATTTTCTCTAACTGCTGTTGCTGCTGTTGTTGTTGATGTTGCTGCTGATGAAAAGCCATATTTTGGGAATGAATCATCTGCTGCATCTGCGGATGCATTTGCCTCTGCAATTGAACCTGCACATTAACAATACATTGCTGGAATCTTTAATCAAGCTTGCAGAGAATGTATTGAATAGCTCTTAATGAACGAAATCAATCAGATAATATAGGATGCAACCAGTCACAAGATCACATAAAGGATGCATGCAAAAAAAAAAAAAAAAAATCAGCACAAATTCTCTTCCTTCTCATGATACCATAATTGGTGAGAGGGGCATAGTAAATGCATTTTTCTAATGCATAAAAGGGCTAATGTCAAATCATTGTTATCACCATCCACTGAGGGTAAAAAAAGAGGAAAGGGGGATGTCTGCTGTATTTCTCCAAAGATCAAATATAGAGCTACAACCCAAATAAGACAAATGAACCTAATAAATCACAAAACTGAATAACAAAATGAGTGATCCTGAACAAATATATAAAATATAGCACCCCGTACTACAAAATGTACATGAGTGAAAAATATGTGGCCACAGTTAAAAAAATGGCATGTGAACTGCAGTCTCATAATATTCAAATAACACTAGATATGTAGAAAATATTTTTTGATGGATGCTATAAATAATGGTCACTCGCCAGACAAAAAATAAATCACAATTCTACTTGAGGCACGGGGTAATTCTGTTTTGAGGAAGCATAAAATACATATACAATAGTGAAGGATTCTCAAAGTATCCAAAATAAGGACATTCTATGTCTCCCTGCTTATGCCCTTGTTCATGTCCATGCATCACACAAGTAACTTAAAGCATTAAATAATGGTCAAAGAAGTAGATGTAAGTACTTGTTGAGGCAGCCGAAGGGAACTCTGCTGTTGTTGCTGTAGCTGTGGCTGCATTCCATGAACTTGTTGCTGACTCTGTTGTACATTATTCTTGGAGCCATCTTTAACCACATCCACTAAAGGTGCAAAATTACTGCAAGCAAAGAGCAGAAAATGTTAAAATGCATCCGTTGCATGTTTAAGATGTCTTGATTTAAATGCAAAATATAAATCAGGGTAACATTGTTGCCTAAAAAATCCTTGCACAACCACAAGAAATCTATGCACCAAAAAGATCACACACCACAATTTGTCATCATATATCGCTCTTCCTCCCCCTTGTAGATTTCTATTTTTTGAATGTTTATAAACAAAGCAATACTATAGTGCTAGAGCAATCGCCATGAACATATTAATGCAGAGTAAGATTAACATATTTATCCATGCTAAAAACATTTAGTAATAAAACTAAACACAAGCAAAGTGCTTAAACTCACCTAAACCCTACTGTTTTCAGCAACATCTTCAGAAGCTCAATGGCCGAGCACTGTTTCTTGTAACTATCAGCAAGCACTCTCAAATTTGTTCCTATTTTACATATCCGTTCACTCAAAACTTCAGAGAAGTCCTCAACTGAACCTTCCATGGCACCTTCAAACCCCTTGCCCAACAAAATCCGTGCCACCGCCTTCTGCGACAATTTCGCTGCTTGCTCAGGCCCTATAACTTTCCCATTCCCCTCAGCTCCAAATTTCCCACTCGACACCCCTACTCCATGCTCCACACTACCAATGTCAGGCCTAACCCCGAGCCTCTCCATCATAACGGAACTCCTAGTCGCCGCAATAGGAGGCAAGGTATCAAGAACACTAAACACCTTCACAACCTTCTGGTTACTACTGTTATTCTCCACTCTCTCACTCAACGGAAGCGCGCTATCAGGCACGCAGTTCAACGCGTATGCTATCTCCGGAAAAACCGCGGAATCATCATCAGCAACTAAACCACCACCACCGTTCGGTTGCAGCGCGTGATCCGTAACGGAGTTCACATCTTCCTTAAACGCCACACGCCGCTTCTTATGATTAGTAACGTACTTAATATAAGAAGCCATATCCGCCGGCGAACGCGACTCGCCGGAAACTAAGCTCTTATTTGCTTTGTACTTGTCAATTACTAGATTATACCACGTTTCTGGAAGCTCAGATTCAACATACCTGGATCCAGTCGAGGAAGAAGACTTGGATTGGTTCTGCATTAAATTGAAAGAACAAAATGTAAATACGGAGAATGAATTGAAAGAGAATGATGAAGAGGTAGGGTTTGGAGGACCTTGGAGTCGGCGTCGAGGGTGAAGTAGACGTCGTCGGCGTGCAATTGGAGGTAACTAGGGTTGAGGCGTTGGATAGAGAGAGAGGGATTAGGGTTTGGGGAGAGGGAAGCGGTGGCTTTGTCGAAGAGGAGTGCGCGGACTCTGAGTTGGAGAGGGATGTGAGTGGTGGAGGTGATGAAGGAGTCCCAAGCGCAAGGGGAAGAGAGGAAGGGTGCGAAGTTGGCGTAGGTGGCGTCGCCGAGCCAGGTTCGCCACACGCCGCACGTGTCAAGCTTCCGCGCCAGTTCGTAGCCGCGACCGTCCTCCCCCAGCATAGCCATTGCCGCCGCTGCTACCACCGCCGAACGGAGTAGTGTAATCTCCCTCTAAAGTTTTTTGGTCAAACGCCGTTAACTGGACTCTCCACTTCATCTTAGAGTAATTTTATTAGATTTCAATTTGGAATCTTAATCATAGAAAATTCGATTATAGATTAAAGATATTTTAAGATATGTAATATTTTTATTTAATGATAAATTTTAATTTAAAATTTTAAATAATTTTAATAAATCTTAAATTTTATTTTTAAATATTTAAATTTTGGTTAAATTAAATTAAATTAATTAATTTTAATTAAGTGAATAGTCATATTTTTTATAAAATTAATTAAGTAGTTTTCTATTTTTTTCCTCCCTTCCTTCCATATCATTCCCCTTCCTTTTTTATTAGTTTTTTTTTCTCCGTCGTTTCTTAATTGTTTTTTTTCCTCAAGTCGTTTCCTTCCTTCCATATCCTTTCCCTTATTTTTTATTTGTTTTTTTCTCTTTTCCTCTATCATTATAAATTCTCCTTCCTTTATTTTTTTTCTCTCTACTCTTCCTCCCTCAGGTTCCTCCCCCTCCCCTTCGCGCTTCTTCTCGTCCACACTCCCTTCTGCGTTCCCTCAGGTATGCTATGTTCCTTTTCTTCACTGATATGATTGATTGGGTTGTGGGTTGTATTAGATTTAAATCCTATTGAACTCAAATTATTTGCATATATTTGCATATATTCTTTTAGAGAAAAAATGCATGTGCGCCCTCAATGTAAAAATATTTAATCAGACACACAATAATTCTTTAATTAAATCAAATAATAAATAATTTTAAAAAAACAAACATAATATACAATCAAAAGAATCACACTGTTTTCACATTCCAGACTAATCATAAATAAACAATTGTTGACATGATACTTCGAGAACATTATGATATGAGTTGTGCTTAGTTTTATATGTACAGCAAAGTTGGCTTCTAATGGGCGTGCCACTGTAACATTTTTTGCTAATGCAATGATGGGAAAAAAAGTGTTTAAAATTTCAGGAACAAACATTTTGATGTGGCTTGCTCTTCTAATTTGATGATCTCGTTCTACTTATATAACTAATATTACACTGCAATCTTTGTAGGATTGTTGTTATTGGTATAAATATTCCCTTTTTTTATAATAAGTAAAAATATTCCTTTTGAAAACATGAAAAAGTTCATCCACGACATTTGAGTTGCAGTTTCTACGAGAGTGCTAACACTTCCAAGTTCATCCACCAGGTTAAACCATTATATAAAAGTAACAAAACTCAGCAAAAGAATCATCCACGACATTTAAGTTTGAGCTTGTCCTTAATTTGACCACCTTAGATCAATTTCGACTTAAGCATATAATAGCAATAAAATAAAATAAAAAAGTTATATCCTCACAATATTAATTGTTGAAAAGAATCAGAAGATGAATATGGCAGAAGCACACGTGCTGATCTTCCCTCTTCCATTGCCGGGCCATTTAGGCTCCATGCTCAAGCTCGCCGAGCTTCTCGCCCTCGACAATCTCCACGTCACCTTCGTCGATACCGAGAACATCCACATTCGCCTCACTCGTTTCGGGGACATTCAAGCACTCTCAGAATGCTACCCCACGCTCCATTTCAAGACCATTCCCGATTGTTACGATGAAGAAGGCGAGCACCCTGGATTCGGAGACCGTGTTGGGGACTTCATTACTTCTACGGCTCAGCACGCTAAGCCCTTTTTGAGAGACATTCTGGTGTCCCAGCACAGTCCTGAAATTCCCAAAGTTAGTTGCATTATTCAAGATGGAATCTTCGGAGGCCTTTCCGCTGATTTTGCTGCTGAGTTACGTATACCACTCATTCATTTTCGAACCGTCAGTTCCTGTTGCTTCTGGGCTTATTTCTGTGTTCCGAAGCTCATAGACTGCAAAGAACTTCCCATTACAGGTATGGAGTACTCAGATTCAATATTTTCATCGCTAGCTCTCACTCTACTTATGCCATTTTTAAATGTGTGCTTTCCATTCAGTATATTTTCCAACCTCGATTGTTGATAAATTACAGAATAAAGAACAAAATTTTCTTTATTAGGAAGTTGTATTCATTTTTAACTCCCTAATTACTCGAATTACTGGTACATATACAGTATACAGAGTCAATTTCGGAAGATGTTATTAATTTATATGATAGTTTTTAAACATTGGTCATTGTCGCATTGCGGTTTCGTCCAGTGGACAAATCGTTAACAGTTAAAAAACATTGATGCTCGGGACTGTGACCATATTTTAAAACCTTAGATAGATGCAATATTGAAAGCAGCAATTATTGATATTTGATGATCCAATAGGACTTATAGTATATTCATTCAATCAACACTTGTAGACAAAACTACGAACTATCAAAACAGGAATTGGTATAAGTGATGTGGTTTAAATATATAAGAAGAAATTATAGTGTGTATTGTAAGTTTGTAACTAAATATTAATGTAACTTAATTTGTAGGAGAAGAGGACATGGACCGCATAATAAGGAATATGCCAGGCATGGAAAACTTGCTTCGGTGTAGAGACCTTCCAAGTTTCTGCCGACCAAACACAGAGGGGAACTTTCTGGAGTGGGCAGTGTTCCGAACCCGACAATCACTTGCAGCAGACGCACTCATGCTCAACACATTTGAGGATCTAGAAGGTTCTGTTCTCTCCCAAATGCGTCACCACTTCCCCAAACTCTTCACCATTGGCCCTATCCACCACCATTTGAAAATCAGAAAATCAGAATCCAACAAAGCAAAAGACATTCCCACGTTTAAGAACAGTCTTTTCCAAGTGGACAGGAGCTGCATGGCGTGGCTCGAAGCTCAGCCACAAGGGTCCGTCATATACGTCAGCTTCGGCAGTTCCACGATTGTGAAAAGGGAGGACTTGATGGAGATTTGGCACGGTTTGGTGAACAGCAAGAAACGGTTCCTGTGGGTGATGCGGCCTGACATTTTGGCGGGAAAAGACAATGATGACCAGATACCGGCTGAGGTGGAGGAAGGGACTAGAGAGAGAGGGCTCATTGTGGGGTGGGCCCCGCAAGAGGAGGTGCTGGCCCACAAGGCCATTGGTGGGTTCTTCACCCACAACGGCTGGAACTCAACCTTGGACAGTGTGGTGGCTGGGGTGCCCATGATTTGCCGGCCTTACTTTGCGGATCAGCAGATTAACAGCAGGTTTGTGAGTGAGGTTTGGAAACTTGGGTTGGACATGAAAGATGTTTGTGATAGACACGTTTTGGAGAAGATGGTTAATGATCTCATGGTTCATAGGAAGGAGGAGTTTCTTAAATCAGCTCAAGAAATGGCTATGTTGGCTCACAAGAGTGTGAGTCCAGGTGGTTCCTCTTACTCTAGTTTTGAAGATTTGATTCAGTACATAAAATCAGCTAGCAAGGAAAAAAATTAATTAATACTAGCGGAATTGATTAAAATTTCTTCTTGTAAGCAAGGTTCATTTCCAATTTGGGATCCTGAAGATGTTTCTACACTAATTATTTTGTTATACTTTCTGATGCTTCGGTCTACCTTGGCAGCAATGGGGCTCAAGTTGTTTTTGGACTTGTCATTGCAGGCAATGCAGTTAAGCACTGTTTTAGTAAAATTAATAAAAAAAACAAAAAACAAAATTGTTCATCAACCAGAATTGGTTTGTTCAGGACCAGCAAAATTGATTCAAATCCCATAACTATGTAGTGTGATGTATGTTTTGATTTTTCTCTTATTAAAACAGTAAGTTTCTAGTAGAATTCAGTACATAATTTCTGATTCAATGTCAAGGTTATCTAAAATTATTTCAATTGAAAATTAATTCTAGATATATGAGAGGATGCTAAAGAATGAAGCACAAGGAATTCTCATTCAAGCACCAGCTAGGGACTGAACAAATATACAAGAGTTGTTGCATATTGTGCAAATCTACCCCGGTACCATGCAAAGCTTATATCCATACCCCTAATAAAAAGGAAAAGAAATAGAAACTAATTGCTCATGTAAAACAGTATTTGAGCCAATTATCCACTAATACAAGAGGTGATGCTTGTTCCAATTCAAGACTATGATCTCAGATTTGCTTCATGACTTCTTCCCAGATTAAGTAGAATCCCAGGAAAATGACTTGTCTCTTGCCACAAATAAAAGGTATAGACCACATTAAAGCAAACCAACATACGTGACTCATCCACAAATCCTTAGCTTCCAGATTCTATAGCATTAACTTCAATATTGATATTGAAAAAAACTCCTTAGCCTCTTTTGTCCTTACTGGTTTAATTGCACATCAATTGAAGCACTGCATCCAAATTTTGCACAAATTGATTCCACAGATTTGCACAAATTTAGCAGGACTAAATCCTAATCATCACTTCAAGAATGTAGGCTTCACTGCTTCAAGTATAACACAGCCATGAGCTGCCAAAAACAAGAGTTTTCTCAGACAGAATCTACAAGTATTCCAAAAACAGAGAACCTAAAATGTACCAAGATCGGGTTCAGGACCTCAAATATAGCATCTTTTTTGCTCAGATTTTGTTGGCGAAGACATCACCCTAGCTGGGCCTATGATCCTGATGGCAGGGAGAAACTGGGGCAGTGTTGTGATTGACACTCCAAATCTCCAATGGGTACTCAAACCAGATACATCACCTTGTGACTTTTGAGTACATTCGGATACAAGACAAAGGATATCTAAGTTAAGCAAACATAAAACAAGGATTTGCGTGTTGAAAAGTTAAGCTAACATTGGAAGGTCTCGTCCACTCTGCATGATCAATAATTTTATTTTGTGGTGATTTTCAATTTAATATTTCATGTTCTAGCATCATTTCTTACTATTTTAATCACATATGAACTTTCTACACAAATGAATTGACGCATGATTCATGATTGCAACATGGTAAATGACATTGTTTTTTTTTTTTTATGAAGCCAAGAAGAATTCTTTTAAAGATTTCTTACCTCTTTATTTTTTTTTTTAAATTACTAAGCTGTATAATACTGCATGGTTATGTGGGAACTGGGTGGAATATATATATTTAGGGATGGTAAACGGACCTAATCGTGACGGACCAGTCCATTTAATCCAAGAAAAAAAGTGGATCAGACTGAGAATTGGAACCCCCACTAACAAAATGGACTAAACCAACTCGACTCACAAAAATACGAACCAAAATTGGGTCCGGGCTGAATCAGCCCATCCCACAATCCTAATCACAAATTACAAGTTGACTGAGTGATACGTTTATACACTTTAGGTTTTAGGCTTTACTCTTTAATTAATGAATAAAAATAATAAAAAATTAGATAGATATTATATTGTATTGTGTGGCTGAGGGAAAGAGAGAGAGAGTGACTGAGTGAGATTAACTGAGGCAAAGCTGAGTGAGACTCGTCACTCGTGAGAGACTGAGAGTGTGAGACCGAGCTTCCGTTCCGACGTCCGAGCTTCACGAACCATAGAGGAATTGTGAAAAGCTGGGACTTGGAGGAGTGGTGGAGGAAGTGAGAAGCACGTTCACGGCCATAGCTGAGTGAGAAGCACGATTTGTCAATGTTCAGGTATCATGGTTCTTTCAAAATGGCATTTATAGTCATGCACATCAGCACATGCCCTTGCTTTTTAGCTTTTAATTACCCCATTATGTTGATTGCTGAGACCGTGCGTCCCTACTCCCTGGCCCTGCGTGCAGCGTGCTGCGTGCTGCGTCCCTTGTATGAAGAGAGAGAAAGATAAAAGTTAATTTAATAATATAGGCATTGCATGAGAATTTTTTGGTCAATTGAATCAAAAAGTGAAAGTGGTCCATTTCAGAATCACCGTGCTGCACAAATACAACAATTAAAGAGGTCTAGATATTTTGTAATGGAAAATTTCACTGCATTACATAGGTATTCCTTTTTCTTTTATCTACAAAACTAACCGTGAGGAATCTTGTAGGTTATATAGAATATAGATATTTTTATTTTATTTGAAAATGATCTGAAAGTTAAAGTGGGTAACTTGTAATGGGAAATTTCACTTCATTAATTTTTTTATCTTTTTTCAAAAAAAAGTTTTTTTTTATTTTCTATGTGGACTAACTCGTTAGTCCACTAATCCACTTTTAAGTGAGACATATTAGTATTTTTAACTCATTTTGTAAATGTGAGTTAGTCCTATCCAGTTCAAGATGTTTTTAATGAACTGATCCACTTTACTATATATTTAATCCACACTTCATTATTAGAAAATATCAATAAATTAATGCATCTAAAAATTTAAAATTAGTTTGTTACTAAACACGATAAATGATTATAAGTGATGAATGATTATACTATTATTGTTCAAATTAATATCGTTGTTGAAAACCTAAATTCAGTCAAACTTATATTTTACCCTACCCGTGAGTTTTTACACGATACAATAGTACATAAGACCACCTTAAAAACGATGAAAATGGTGACAGGTCCCGGGAATCAGGGCTAGTAATGTATGATGTTGAATCAACCACGGCGAGGAAGACAGGCACGTGAGATATACGCATCATTAGCTTTCCGTACACTCACATGAGTCTTTTTGTATCGACTGTATTCGGACAGTTTCTATGGTATCTATAATAATCTGGAAAGATTTAATACTATTAATTTTTTAATCAATCAAATTAAACATCATATTTTTACTTTTAAAATTAATTCTTAATTATTTAAAAATAAAGAAAATTATAACTTTTTAAAATTAAAAATGACTTTAGACATAAAATCCTAAAATCTTTTTAGTTACTTTTAATATTTCATAAAAAAATCTTTTGAGGTTTAGGGTTAAAATTTTTATTATTATTGCTTCTTAAGCATATATTTTATAAAAAAATGTTAAAAATAATTCAAAAATTAAGATGCAGACTTCTAAAATTATCTTTAATTATATTTTTCAATTTAAAAATTAGAATTTTAAAATTTTTAAAAATAATAATCAAAGACTAAGTAGAAAAACAAAAACAAAATAAAAAGAAGACATATAATTTGATTGGTTAAAATTAACAATGTCAAAAACTTTTAAATTATTGGAGGTAACATAGAAATTCTCTTGTATTTGTTGGCATTCGGGGACATCAACTTATTTTGTAAAGTAGACTTCCGTAAAGCAATTGAGCAATTTTAGTGAAGGATCTTAGGGAGTAATCTTCACTTAAAGATCTCTCTTTTTTCATAGAGGAAAAACATATCTTCACGTGGAAATCCAAATCTTTTTCAAAAACGCTAAAAATCTACACAAAGTTTAAAAAATGATTTTTTATGTGACAAAATGAAAAAAATAAAATAAATAAATAAAATGAAATTAAAAGTTTAAATTAATTAATTAAAATTAATTATATACTTTATTAATATTCATATATTTTTTCATGTTTTATTAATTAAATTAATTATTTAATTAATTTAATTAAATTTTAAATATTTAAAGTGAGATTCATGTGAGACCTATTAAAATTATTTAAGATCTCAATTTAAAATTTATCTATAAAGAAAAAAATGTCACAAAGATCTTAAAAGATCTTAAATTTTATTTGACTTTATAAGATCAAAAAAAAAGTAGTTTAAGATACAAATTTAGAATTTATCACTTAAAAAAACTTATAAATCTGATTTTTAATATTTTTTATTAAAATATGATGTTAGATTCGGTCAATGATTGTAAATTACTCATTTGTGTAAATATCCATTTACGCCTGACTTAACCAATAGTACAATATCAGAGGCAATGTTAGCTAGAGTTGCATTGAAGCAAATACATCGTTGAAAATGAGAAGAACAATGACAGAAGGTGAAGGAGCGCACGCACTGATCTTCCCTTGCCCATTGCAGGGCCACGTAGGGTCCATGCTGAAGCTCGCCGAGCTTCTTGCCCTACACCATCTCCATGTCACCTTCCTCAACACCGAGTGCATCCATAACCGCCTCACTCGTTTCGGTGACATTGACGCTCTCTCAGAATCCTACCCTACGCTCCATTTCAAGACGATCTCTGATTGTTACAGCGAGGGCCAGCAACCTGGTTCCGGAGACAGTACTGTGGGGAACATCATGGTTTCCACTATTACAAACGCTAAGCCACTCTTGAGAGACATTCTGGTATCCCAGAATCCTGGAATGCCTAAAGTTAGTTGTATTATACAAGATGGCATCTTCGGAAGCCTTTCCAATGACTTGGTTGCCGAGTTAAGGATACGGATACCAATTATTCATTTTCGAACCAGCAGCGCTTGTTGCTTCTGGCCTTATTTCTGGATTCCAAAGCTCTTTGAGTGCAAAGAACTTCCCATTCGAGGTATGTATAAATGGACACGCGCTACATCATCATACATTCATTCTTGTACCTTTTTAAATGTATGCATTCCATTTAGTATATATATTAAGATAAAATAGGTTGTACGACCCTACCACTCTGTCATTTAATTACAACTCATAAATTTATTGGTTTTGATGATAATTATTTTAAAAGTCATGTTTCAATATACCAATTTCTGTTGCTGAGAAATTAAATAACAGAAAGCATATTATTCCTTATCAGAAAATTGTATTTATCGTTAATCATTATGTGACCGATTAAGATATGTAACTGGTTGAAGGAGATGAGGACATGGACCGAATCATATCCAATATGCCTGGCATGGAAAACTTGCTTCGATGTAGAGATCTCCCAAGTTTCTGCAGACCAGGTACAGAGGGAAACTTGTCTATGGACTGGATTTGCTTTCAGACCAAACAATCACTTGCAGCAGACAGAGTGATACTGAACACATTTGAGGAGCTAGATGGACCTGTTCTCTCCCAGATACGTCTTCACTTTCCCAAACTCTACACCATTGGCCCTCTCCACCACCATTTGAACGTGAGAAAATCAGCAGCCAAAGGAAATGATATTCCTTTGTTTAAGAACAGTTTTATTGAAATAGAAAGCAGCTGCATGGCTTGGTTGGATGCACAGCCTCAAGGGTCGGTGATGTATGTGAGCTTTGGAAGTTCCACGGTTGTGACAAGGGAGGAGTTGGTGGAGTTTTGGTACGGTTTGGTGAACAGTAAGAACCGGTTCTTGTTGGTGATTCGTCCTGACTTGGTGGTAGGGAAAGAGAATGATGACTGGATACCGGCGGAGCTGGAGGAAGGGACTAAAGAAAGGGGGTTCATGGTGGGGTGGGCCCCACAAGAGGAGGTGCTGGCCCACAAGGCCGTTGGTGGGTTCTTGACCCACAGTGGGTGGAACTCAACCTTGGAGAGCTTGGTGGCTAGCGTGCCTATGATTTGTTGGCCTTACTTTGCGGATCAACAGGTTAACAGCAGGTTTGTGAGTGAGGTTTGGAAAATTGGGTTGGATATGAAGGATGTGTGTGATAGAAAAGTTGTAGAGAAGATGATTAATGATCTCATGGTTCATAGGAAGGAGGAGTTTCTGAAATCAGCTCAAGAAATGGCTATGTTGGCTCACAAGAGTGTGAGTCCAGGTGGTTCCTCATACTCCAGTCTCGATGATTTGATTCAGTACATAAAATCAGCTAGATTGGAAAATAATTAATACTAGCACTCTGGCAGATCAAGACATGAAGTTGCAGGCAATGCAGTTAGGTTCTGTTTTGGTAAAAGCAAAAACACGGAATGTGGGAGAAGTTAATGAATGTTTAAAATAAATGGGTGTATGTTTATCATTACTCTATTTCATAAGCAAATATAAAACAAGGTTGTGCATGATGAAAAGTTAAGACTGAAGACCTTGTTATCCTGTTAGGCTGCTAGCGTGGGAAGGTATCTGCATCCACTCTGCATGAATAATCATTTTATTTTGTGGATGATGGTCAATTAAATATTTCATATGCTATCATTTTATGAACTTTTTACACTTCAAATGAATTGATGCATGATCTAAGACTGCAACATGGTGACATTGGTTTATCAAAGATTGAAGTCAAGAAGAATTTAGTATTTTAATAGTTTTTGAAAAACCAAATTATTGTTGTTAAAGGCTAAAGTGAAAGGCCTACTCACCAAGCAAGAGAGTCAGAAATAAAGCAAACCCTCAAACCCACAAATATGACTCAAAACCGAGAATAAGCAAAGCTACATTTGAACCTAAACAAATGGAATCCTCACTGATTTTGTCACGTCTGCATAATACTACACACAGATTCAACAAATGGAATCCTCAATGATTTTGTCACATGTAGTATTAAAGAGGCGCAAGACCAAAGAGATGGATTGCCAAAGTTGATGATATTTTTATGGACAAATGATAGTTTGTTAGTTTTGTTAGAAATATCAGTATGTGAGATTCAAACCCCCTTCTCTCTTCACCCTTAAGTCTCTCCATTCCAATCCCAACCATTATGCTAATCTTATATCTCCTTGAGAAAGTTGATGATATATCCAAGACTGAAATTTTTTGCGATTGAAAATGCACAGCTGCACCAGCGCTCCTCGCAGCTTAAATCTCACTTGCTATGTGCTGAACCAAAGCCACACCAGTCAAAGATCATGCCTATGCAGTTCAGCAATGATTTTCACCAATTCAACAGACTTTTCGAATAGCATAAACTGTGACCCAAAGTTTACAAAACTGTGAAAGTCAAGTCTACCCGACAGAATGCATCTAATATGAAACTAATGAAAGCCTGAATCATATAAAGTACATGCACAAATATCTTTCATTCCCTACAGATCCTTGTATATCTAAAATTTGTGGCTTCCTCCGAATAAGTCAAGTATTTTAATATTTGTGTGGTGCTTTTCAATTTTCTTTTTAAATTACTGACCTTTACAATGCTGCATCCTTGTGGTGTAGCAACAGTGAAATATATATCAGTTGCTTCTGGCCTTATCTAATTTTTTTTCTCTCATCTAAACATACAATTCTTAGTGATATCTATATATGGGTAGATGAGAGAAAGAAGAAAGGGTTGAATTTTACACTTCTACAATGCATTTTCTGGAATGTATCATGGGTTATTAAGTAATCCAAGTATAACATCTATCATATTTTATCTTTTCTTTAACTTAAAGTACTTTTATGAAGTATTTTTTCAAATTTCTTTATTTGGTTTATCAATTTGTTCCTTTGATACTCATAAAAAAAATTGTTCCTTTGATTGATCAAATGTATTTATTCAACATAAAAGTGCCATAGTTAATTTATTATATCAAATTACCCTATAGCTCCTTGGATTTTACTTGAAAACATTTACGAGGCTTTTCAAAGTTCATCAATATGGAATATTTTTCCTAAATTGCAAAATGACATACTCTTTATGAAAACTACAAATTTACGGTTCAATAAATATTTATGCATGATTTCCTTCAAAAACAAAATTTATGCATGATCATTTAATTTTAAAAAATTAATAATAAAGATATATATTTCTTTTATATTTATTCAAATCTTAGGAAAAAATTATCAGGGTAACATATCTTAGTGTGGCAATAAATATTGCGATATCTCAATACCCTTTTTACCTGCGTCAACCAATTCATACCAAACCTATCTTAATCGTCCATTACAACATAATTCAAAAGACATACATAGTCAATCCATATCGTTCAATTTTATTGGCCTAGTTCCAACATAATTTATTATAAATCAAGCAACTTTTTGGACATGTTTTAGCCATCCATAGCAACATAATCCAACAACATACATAGTTGATCCATATCATTCAATTTTATTGGTTTAGTTCCAAAACAATTTATTATATAAATCAAACAACTTCTTGGGCATGCTTCATATCTCCCCGTTTGTTTCTCTCTTTGTCATTGAAACTCTTTAACCTCCCCTCATATCTCCCCAATTCACTTATGGCAAGTCAAGGCAAAACTCAAGGATCCAGCACTGCAAAAAAGGGTATCTCATGAAGCAACAAAGTCAATCACCAATGCCTTGTTGGTAGTATTGTTGGATAACTCAAGACTAACAAGTATGTTTAGCGTGTCGATTTTGACAGTCCATGTACACCGCTTATATTATTGAATTATCTTGTTGTCAAGGTAATTGTCCTTAACTACCTTCAATTTTTATTTTTTGTGTTTGTCGCTGCTGGATTTAGGGTTTAGAAATTAGGGTTTATTTTACCTAATTTTGTTAATAAGTTTGTTTCAATGATAAACTTTGAATAATTGAAATGATGAATTCACTTAAATCAATATATTAATTTTTTTGAAAGTGTTATTTTACACTTGGTATGTTCAAGTTCTAGAACTGGCTAGAAATGCTACGATGGGCAAGAAGACTCGAATTATGTCTGACTAAATTTTAAACATTAATTGTTATAATTTGTTGACGTTGATCGATATAATTTTTGTTTATTTTAGTTTTCAATTGTCGAATAAATAATATGACTTAATATATATTTAATGCCTCCACCACTGTTATATATTCCCTCTTTCAATTCAACTTCCAAATCTTCAATTTGAATCTCAGAAAGATACGAAACATAATACTAAACAACATTATCCTTATCATGTAGTAGAAGCGTCAATTTAGCACCACATGCACTCCATTCCCTTAATGACTCCCACAAATCACCTGTAATTTTAAGTAAGGCTGAAACTCTGCATTGCAAGCCTTAAGTTCTCTCGTCATCCTCTGCAAGATCCAAAAAAAAAACTTTCACACTTAACAATTCCACACACACCTAACTTGTTAAGTGTGAGTTTTTTTTTTTAATCTTATAGAGGACTACAAGAGGACTTAGAGGGTGCGAAGAAGAGTTTCAACCTTACTTTGTTCTAGGTGATTTATTGGAGTCATTTAGGGCAAAGAGTGCATATGATGCTGGAGTGTCACTTGTATTACATGATAAGGATAATGTGTTGTTTAATATTATGTTCTGTATTTTTCTGGGATATACAAATTGAAGATTTGGAAAGTTAAGGTGAGGGGAGGAGCGGTGGTGCAGGTTGGGGTTTCAGGAAGTGGAAAAGGATTTTATTATTATAATAATAATAATAATAATAATGTTGATAACGTTATTATTATTATATATTAAATCATACTATTATTTATTCAACATTTAAAAAATAAAAACTAAAATTATGTTGATAACGTTAACAAAATAATATCAATATTTAAAATTGAGTCTTGCTCTTAAGGAATTAAAATTAGGATATTAATTAAAAAATTAAAAGAAAAAAATTTATTATGTAAATCATATGAGAGTATAAATATTTTTTATCTCCCTAAAAATATTTATACTTTAAATTTTTTAATCAACGTTCTCATGACATTGCTTAACATTTTGCCTTTAAAATTTAATAGAGAAATTGCCGAAAATTGAAAAATTAAATATATTTATTTTAAATTTTGATTAAAATTGCATTTTGTAAAAACGTTTGTATAATATAAGACGAGGAGAATTTTTAATAGTACATCACTTAATTAATAGTATCTCACTATCTCCTTTCAATCCAATCAATACATGATATGAGCCGTCCGTAATCAACGAAATCCAACGGCAATCACCATCGATCCGCGTCGTTCGCTCTCATTGGTCGAATTTTCACGCATCCCACTATATAAACCTCGCAACCGCAAAAGGTCTTCAATTATATAACTTCATCTCGGTCTCAGGAACTCGTTCCTGTCAACTCAAATCTCAAACCCTCTCGTTCGTGCTGGTAACTAGGTCGCACTTCATCAATGGCGGGTAGAGGCAAAACCCTAGGATCCAGCGCCGCCAAGAAGGCCACCTCAAGGAGCAGCAAAGCCGGCCTCCAATTCCCCGTCGGTCGTATCGCCAGGTTCCTCAAGGCCGGAAAATACGCTGAGCGCGTCGGTGCCGGCGCCCCCGTCTACCTCGCCGCCGTTCTTGAATATCTCGCTGCTGAGGTAATTGCAGCAATTTCTTGTCGATTTTCACTTTGTTTTTGAAATTATCCTTCCCTTTAATTAGATCTTAGGTTTTGAGATTCAATTATCTGTTTTTAAATAATTGAATGATCGGAACATTGTTTTAGGTTTTGGAATTGGCTGGAAACGCTGCGAGAGATAACAAGAAGACTCGAATTGTTCCACGCCACATTCAATTGGCGGTGAGGAATGACGAAGAGTTGAGCAAGCTTCTCGGAGATGTTACCATCGCTAACGGCGGTGTTATGCCTAACATTCACAACCTTCTTCTTCCCAAGAAGGCCGGGGGCTCATCCAAGGGTGCTGCTGCTGACGATGACTCTTAAATAGGGATTCATTGTTCACAAAGTTCTTGAATTTAGATTTTCTGTTTGCTCTCTTTTTTTTTTTTATATATATATATATATTTTATATTTGTAGTTATGATAATTGTGCCCTTTGTAGTAGTAGTTAGGTTTTCAGTTAGTGATGTGTTTAAAGAATGCTCTTACGCATCAAGAAAGATTGTTCAAAATTTAAATTATTTTAATTTGTCAACTTTTCAGTCTTGATCTAGCATTTGATTTTGCAATCTATCAAACTTGAATTTAAACTGTTTGATTTGGCTCGAGAGATTTTGTGGTGTTGTTTTTGTTTTGCATGGGCATTGGTGGTGGCTTGCGTTTTAGTTTCGTCTCCGAATCAAACTCTGAAATGTGGGATTGATTTTCAGTTGGTATTGTTTTTGAAATGTTACATAATTGGTAATGTAACTAATTGATTTTTGAATTTGGACAATTATGTATAACAGTTTTTTAATCTCGAGGTTTTGACTGGTGTTGGACATGTTACATAACGGGATATGGTTGTTTCAAAAATGAAAGCATAAGGTGGGCGTTTGTGGTGTAATTATATCTGGGTTTTTTAAATGTTCGATTGGTGATGTAGAAATACCGAGTTGGTTTTTGTTTTTGAAATGTTACATAAGTTCAGTTTTTTTTATCAGAACAATTGATTTTGGAAATAACAAGCAGAACATTTGGTTATGGAGATGATGCATAATTACCAATTGTTGTGTTTCAAAAACCAAAACATAACTGTTGTTGTTTGGGATTAAGGAGTTATGTTTTGGTGTTCGAAGTGGTTAACTGGTGACTAGAATATGGTTAGAAGGAAAGATAATCTTTATGTTGGATATTTGTTGAACTTCTGATGCATAAAAAGATTTTGAAAGTTTTGATGATAATAAATGATGAATGTTATATTATCAGATTTATTGTATTTATAATAATTATTTGATATTTTAAAGTTAATGATATTTTGGATTTATGAAAATTAACATGATTGAGAAGATTATTTGAAAAATTCTGAAGATTATAATTCAAGATGATATGAAATTAAAAAGATTTATTTTTTATTAGATTTTATTTAAGAAGATTAGAAGATTGATCTTATTTAAGATTGTATTGTATAATAAGATAAAATATTTTTTAAGATTGCATTAAAAAATAGGATAAAATATTTTTTAATATTGCATTCAAAAATATGATATAATATTTTTTAATATTGCATTCAAAAATATGATATAATATTTTTAAGATTACATTGCATAATATAATAGAATATCTTTAAGATTGCATTAGATAATATGATAAAATATCTTTAGAATTTAGAGAGTTTATATTTTTGTATCATTGAGAGAGTTGTTGTGAGATCGTATAGAAGCATTTGACAAGTTTTATTCTTCAACTCTTCATCTTGAATTAAGGAATAGAAGCGTAAATGTAACCATTTTATTTGTATTCTTCTTTACTTTGGAAGAGGTTGCAATTGGGAAATTAGGATACCAGTATTTTCTCTGTTCTTGGTCAATTGAGACGTGTAATTTTTGACTGGGAAACTAGGATACCAGTCTGACTGGAAAACAAGGATACCAATACTTTCTCTGTTCTTGGTCAATTGAGACGTGTGATTTTTGACTGGAAAACTAGGATATCAGTCTCACTGGAAAATAAGGATAACAGTCTGTCTCTATTTTTGGTGAATTGAGACTAGAACTTTTTGCTGGGAAACTAGGATACCAACTGGGATAATTGTTGTGTAAGGATAGACTAGGAAACTAGGATACTAAGAATTCTTGTTCACAAAATTATCATAGTGGACCATTGGAGGACGTCATGATTTTTTACCCAATTGGGTTTTCTACGTTAAAATTGATTGTGTCTCTTTTATCTCTTATCTCTATATTATTATTTTGAGTTTGATTTTAAATTATGAATTATTTTATAAAACTTAATTCACCCCCCTCTTAAGTTCATCTGGGACCAACACTTTATTACGGGATCCCTTAGTGAAAGGATTGTCTAAATCTTGTGGCTGGAATGGAAAGGGATTAACTGGGAAAAGGATTTTGTAACCTTGTGGCGGGAAACTTTGCTTCTTTGTAAGAGCAATTACTTTTTTTTAAATAGAAGCCGATATCCTTTTTATATACGATTTTAAGTTGTTTATCGAAGAAAGGAGAATGGGAAACGTATATGTGCTCTCTGGTACAGGCCATATTTTGTTTATGGAAGAAAGAGGACTGGAAAACGTATGTGTCCTCTGATAATGACTTTGTTCTCAATCCTGTCACAAATAAGACACTAGAAATCCTCTAGCATCAGATATATTCCCCAACCGAGAGTAAGATTAAGCAATTCAGTTGTTCTCAAACCTAGGCCTGTCAACTGCCATGGCTGGTAAGAGTAAAAATTCAAAGATGCTGATTTAAGCATAGAAGGGCAGATGCTCAATTAAATATTTCATGTGCTATCATTTTAAAGCGTTTGAAGGTCTCATCCACTCTGCATGAACGATCGTTTTATTTTGTGGATGGTTTTCAATTAAATATTTCATGTGCTATCATTTCTTACTGTTTAATGAATCATGCATGAACTTTCTAATCTTCAAAAGAATTGATGATCTACGACAGCAACATGGTGACATTGGTTTATCAAAAAATTAAGCCAAGAAGAATCTAGTATTTATTTTTTATCTTTTTTTTTGTGGTGAGATAACAAGGTCTGAATAAATCGATGGAATTGATTGGCATAAGTAATAACGCAAGTCATCAATATACCTATGGAAGAAAAGATAACAAAATTAACTTTAAGAATTTGACTCAAACCACGTGTCATTTTAAATGAAAATATTTTAAAAATAATATTATCAACGAAAAATAACAATAGTTAAATTTACTTATATTTACGTTAATTTTTATTTTTAAAATATCAAACTTTGATCAGTCGGAAATCAAAAGGTGGGAGAGGTGACAACTTATTTTGAATCTTTCGTTCCTAGCCAGCAATATTGAAAGTCATCCCATTTTTTTTAATCATATTCTTTCCGTTTGTCTTTCTTTTCTAACCAATGATACCCATAGGCCTTAGTGCATTATTTATGAAGCATATATGAGCAAAGCACAAGAAGAAAACGCAACAAGAGCAAAGATGAAGGCGGAAGAAACAACTGATACCCACGTGGCCATCTTTCCCTGTCCAGTGCAGGGCCATGTGAGCACCATGCTCAAGCTTGCACAGCTTCTCGCTCTGCATCGTTTCCACTTCACGTTCCTCAACACAGACTTCATCCACCACCGCCTCCACCGTTTCGGCGATCTCGAAGCTCTTTTACAAACCTACCCCTCCCTCCAATTCAAGACCTTCCCCGACAGCCTCCCTCACCACCACCCTCGTTCCCGAGTAAGCGTAGTGGACCTCTTTTCAATCCATAAATTTGCACGCCAAACCTCACGTCAGACACATTCTTCTTTTGAGTCGGAGTACTAATTAATGGACTTATACTGTTTCTGGTTTTAGCTTTAGCATACGCTGTTTCAACATTTTGTACTATGAGAATTCAGAAATAGCTTTTATACGTATCGATTGTGTTTGAAAGGGGATGAAGACATATGGATCGCGTGATAACATCTATCCCAGGGATGGAAAACATGTTCCACTGTCCTGACCTCCCGAGTTTCGGTCATGGGACTGGATCCGAAACAGTATATGCTTTGAATTCTTTGGCCTTGGAGACACGTGAATTACTTCAAGCACGTGCACTCATACTCAACAGGTTTGAGGATCTAGAAGGTTGGAGATATGGTACGGTTTGGACTTTGGTGAATAGCAAGAAGCGGTTCCTTTGGGTGGTGCGTCGTGACATTGTGGGGCCAAAAGAAAATGGCCACCCGGTACCGGCTGAGCTTGAGGAAGGGAGGTGCTGGCCCACAAGGCCATTGGTGGGTTCTTGACCCACAGTGGGTGGAACTCAACTTTGGAGAGTCTGGCAGCTGGTGTGCCTATGATTTGCTGCCCTAGCTTTGGAGATCAGCATGTTAACAGCATGTTTGTGAGTGAAGTTTATAAGGTTGGGTTGGATATGAAGGATGTTGCGAGTGATAGGAACCTTGTAGAGAACATGGTCAATGATATCATGGATCACAGGAATGAGGAGTTTCTGAATTCGGTTCGGGAAGTGGCTTTGTTGGCTAGCCGTAGTGTGAGTACCGGTGGTTCTTCTTATTCCAATTTGGAAGGCTTGATCCAGTACATAATAAGATCAATTAGTCAAGAAATTATTTGATACTAGAAAATAATGCACAATTGCATGCTCAGGTTTATTCTTGCAACCGTGTCCACATGCAATTAGGAGTATGTAAGGAGCGGGTAACGTAAAGAATAATAAAAAGACTAAAGAACAGAATCATATGGAATTTCCGTATCTATTTGGATTCTTCTACAATCAATTTTAATGTGCATTTATACTTGGTTTAATTAGTCTTGCAACTTGCAAAGTGTTGCCCACATCATCTTTGGAATTCCTTTTAGTATGTGTCAGTTTCCTTATGTAATTATTTTGGTTTGGAACAACATTTGCCTTTATTTAATTATGGTAGTTCAATATTTACATGAGTATATGGTATTCTACAGAACACGGGTTGTGGTATATTCATTAGGGTGCACAAACTACATTAATTATGCGAGGCTGCAAAATCTATAAAATCTGGTATGGTGTTGGAACTAATACATATCATTTATCAGATTTAAATATTTATAATTTGAAACTACGTACAGTAACACATTGAAATGGAAATTTAAAAAACAGTTAGTATGGGAAAAAGAATGGTGACAACAATGCTACCACGTATCACTACTAGAAAAAAGCCTTTTAACATCGTCAATTTAACATCGGTTTTATAAAAAACCGATGTTAACGAAAACGCGGTGGCATTTTTGTAAATAAAGGGATGTTGTTAACATCGGTTTTACCAAAAACCGATGTTACTGGAACACATTCAACATCGGTTCTTTAAAAACCGATGTTACTGGAACATATTCTACATCGGTTCTTTAAAAACCGATGTTACTGGGAGACATTCGACATCGGTTTTGTAAAAACCGATGTTACTGGAAGACATTC
>PYAF01002615.1:483420-517829 GCA_007407185.1 Glycine tomentella
ACTAATCAACATCGGTTTTGTCAAAACCGATGTAGAGATGTCTTTTTTACATCGGTTTTTGGAAGAACCGATGTAGAAAGTTTCATCATGTGCATATCACAACATCGGTTTTCAGTAAATAACTGATGTAGTTACACAAATCCAACATCGGTTTTCAATTGAAAACCGATGTTGAAAGCTTATTTTCACTTTTTTTTTTCTTTTTTTTTTCTAATTTGACAACATCGGTTTTTAGAAAAAACCGATGTTGTATACATTTGTTAACATCGGTTTTTGAAAACCGATGTTAACATTCAGACTTTTAACGTCGGCGGTTTCAACATCGGTTAAAAACCGATGTTAAAAGGTCAAAAAAACCGATGTTAAAAGCCTATTTTCTAGTAGTGTATGTACGTACTCAAGAGGAACAAGAATATCGAAATGAAGAAATTGTCTTCGAGATCTTGTTATTGTTATTAAGATATAGGTTAGTGTATTTGATTTAAAGTTTTAGTTCAAGTCATAACTATATACTAATATTATTTAAAACTAATAAGAGGAGGCTACATCTGCATTTAAAAATTAATGCGCATGCATTTCTTTTGCACTTACAAAAATGTTCCTTGGTGGTTGTAGCTATGGTGAAAGTAGAGGAGGTATTAGCAATTTAGCAATCTAGGAGGGGGCCAGGTTTGCAACTTACGATGTGGTAACACATGATCTCCTTCCGCCAGTACAAGAAAAGTGCTGATGCTCGACAATGATCAAGTTTCCGAGTTCAACAAAGACAAGAAATGGTGGGGTTTATGATATACATGTGAAGTACTCTATATCCCGTCACTTAAAGCCCAAGGTCAAATGTTACCTCAAGGTTCCCTTCAGTAAAATGTACTGTCCATTTCTAAGTTCATTTCGTTGGATACATTTTCTTTAATTACCCATTATTCTATATTTTGATAATTAATATTGTGTGTCTTTTGTCATTATTTTAGTCAATAAATTTGTTTAGTATACGTACTTTACAAATCTGATATGTTTTTCATGTAATATTTCAAGATTTCTTCGAACTTATGAATGTAGATCTTTTGTAGTAGTATATTAAAAATAGCATTGCTTTCGTTCCTATCTAGGGCATTGGTTATTTGTCGTGTTAATTTGGTATACAAATTTAAAAGAGATTGTATCACACGAAAGCAAGAGCATGTGGCATGTGCTGTTGAATCAACCAGGAATAGAAAGTATCGGTTGTCGGCATTCGGCAACGTTATATTAATGTATGAATGTTAATTAGAGTTGCAGTGTTGGAAACTTGGGTTGGACACTTGGACACGATTTATTACACGAAGGATGTGTGTCACAGCCATGTATCGGTTGGCCGTAATATATGCATGCTCAGCTCCCAGTTTATAAAGTCGGAATTAATTTTATGATTTTTATATAAAAATTTATAACTTCGGTTTACAAAATCATATCTATTTTTACAATTTATATCTAAATGATAATTATTCAAAAAGTGTTCCTATTTAGTAATTTATAAAAAAATTATCCCCAAATGATAAAAAAAAACCCAGGAACGTTGTGGACAATATGGTCAATGATCTCATCACTGAGTTGACCAACAAGACTACAGATTGTGAATGCAGGTGGTTCCTCTTATGTCAGCATGGATCATTTGGATCATTTGATTCAGTACATAAATATTAAATACTGTATCAACTATGGCAATAAAATAAGACAATTGCTTATTGCACCTTTTTAACCTTTCGAAAATTCTAATCCATAATGTAATTCTACATTACGGATTAACCTTTCTAGAATATAATCTGGTATGTAAAATTTTACATTTTGGAATGGCTAATCCGGAATGTAAATTACATTTCGGATTAGGGTGCAGTGCAGGAAGCAAGTTCAAAGGTGCAGAAAGCAATTTGTCAGAAAAATTTATTATGACCCAGTCCAAGTCATTGCTATATGCGGCCCAAATTGAATTTGGAGTTATGGGTTTTGTCGACTTGGTGTCTATATATTTCTTCCTTCAGTTTGGGTCCTGAGTCCTGCCTGTTGTTTCTCCTCAAAGCAGTAATAATGAGTTTTGATGATAGTTTTTCAGTTCTTCACACGAAAGTGAGAAAGAGAAACTTGAGCTCAGATTGAACTGTAAATAAAGAGGATTGTAACGGAAGAAGCTTTCGCTTCGCATTAAATATATGTCATAATGAGTTATGGGATCTTGCTTGAAACTTATATAGATTGGGTTTGTTACGTATTATGGTAAGATAAATATTTGAGTTACATGAAATTTTTTTTATCATGTATATTGTTTGATTAACAATAAATAACACATATAAAATAATATAAAATTTATTAAAATATACTTATTGATATTAATTATCTTAATATAATTTATATTATTATTATTATTATATTTTATGCAAATTCAAAATATAATATAAGTAAACTAACTGGTCAATAATATAAATTTAAAATACATGATAAAATAAGATTGATCTACCTTGTAGATAATATGAGTTCTAAATAAATGATATGATAAAGTTCTTGTTGTTAATATATATTGTTTGATAAACAAGAGAGAAGTAGAGATATGTATGTCTTTTGAATAATTTATATCTGGAACAAAAAATTGTTTCATAATTTTCTGAGTAACAAAAAATAAAATTTTTGTTTTATCCTTATCTTGAATACCATCATAATCTTTTCTTAAATCAAACATAAAACAAAAATAGTTATCACCATAAATTTTAACAAATCAAATCAGCCCATAAGGTTAATGAATTCGCTTTTTCCTTTATTGCTTGGTATCACTTAAAAAGGAAAGTAAGGAAACAAATTGTAGAACCCACTTTATATTTTCAATCTTTTCAAATTAAAAGATTAAATTACACTTGTTTTTACATACTCTACTTTCTCTAATTAGAAATGCTTGTGTAGTTTTACATATATATCTAACTTTTTTTCCTTTCACCTTTTCTGAAAAATAAAATAGCAGGCTTAATTAGATAATAAAGAGGAATTTCTTAATTGTTTTATTTAGAAGCGTTTATATGTGAGAAAGGTGTTATAATATTGCTCTTTAAGGAAAAAGGAATACCACGAATCCAGAAGGCTCAAGTAATTAAATACTGCTATAAACGTGTTTGATCATTTGATTGTGTTACTTGATGTTAAACCAATACTCATTGACCCTGAATAAATATAAATAAAAATACTCATTGACTTCATATGTTTGATTTATCAATTGCATTGTCATTATTTCCCCCCATTAATTTGAATTACTTTTTACGTTTTCTCTCGGATTTCTTTTTCTGATAGATAAGTTATCTACTCAATAATTATTTTTTTATATATAATTAAGATATCTTGCAAAAGTGATGAAAATGATAGCAGCGACAGGCAACAGGGTCCTGATAGTTTAAAGGGAGAATGTTAAGGATATGTTTTGAAATTGTATTTTTGACAGAAAAGAAATGAAGGATAAATATTTCATCTTTAATAAATACTCTTCAATTTGATAAATTTTTAAATTTAAATGATATATTAGTATAAACTTACAGTGTAATATTTTTTTATAAATATTATATAATTTTCTTAATTTAGAAATTGAAAATTTGTCAATTGAACTTAGAATTTTGGAAATTAAAAAAATAAAAGTAATATGTGTCATTCTTTAATGAAATATAAAGTGAGAAATTAAGCTGGTCTAAAAATAATATATTCATAATTGGATTTAAATGCAATACATTAGATGAGATAAACAACTGAGATCAGCAATGCATTATATACGTGCATTAGAAAAATAACACTTTTCTAAGTTACATATAAGTGGATTTTTTTTCTTTGTTATCTAGCTTGAACGACTATTAGTAGATAAAAAAAAAAAAAAATCCACCTGCCAAGTCCCCTGCTATCTTAACTACCATCCTGAATGATAAAATAAATTATATTTTAACATAAATTTTTTTATTATAATCATAAAGTAAAAGAGTGACGTAGGAAAAAAAAGAAGAGAAAGAATGTATGATAAGACGGTTAATGTAATGAAAATTAATTAAAAATGTTATATAACTATTTTTTTTAATAAAGACAACAAATTTTGAATCTAATACAATAAAATATTATATAATTTTAGTGTTAAGTTCATTAGGAGACAAGTCAATATGATGGCTCATGCCTTGAGTAAGGCTTCCATGTCTTTTGCTTGTTCCATGTTATTTACAGATACTCCTACTTGTATTACTGGTTTAATTATATGAGTTGAGGTTGCTTTTGTCAAAACAAAAATAATATTTATTAATAACATAACTCTAACATAAGGTTAACCAACTTTCCGAAAGTTCGCCACATATAGGTATATATGTCAATGATATTATTACCTGTGCAATATTTCAAGCAGAGGAACAAGTTTTTAATTTCTTCTAGCTAGGTTTGATGATAATGATATAGTTTCTATTCTACAATTTCTATCCAAACGAATCCATTTCAATCCTTTAGAGAAGAAGTTGCATAACCAACCCACATAGGTATCATCCCTTTAGTATATTCTCTCACTATCTCAGTCGTATCTGTGTCCTTATATCCCTTTTAGTTGGTGCCCCACCTTGGAATTTTGATTAACAAAACCGGTCAAAACTCAAAACTACTCAGTGTGCACATAATCTAATTGGAGTGAAGCATCGGATATTTTCGTTGGTTCAGTTTGAAGTTGCATGCACCTTTGTTTAACCCTTTAGTATAATAATTAAGGGTCCCCACAAATCGTTATATATGCTTCTTATCTACTCATGCACTTTAAGACGTCAATGGAATTCAGTTAAGCCCACTTCCCTAACTGAAGTGACATGGGTGACTTGGTGAAGTTGGTGGTGGTGGACTTTTAAATTGGACAAATAATAATATTCATATAATTAATAAAATTATACATTAGTTTTTTCTTCTTTATTTTTCTTTATTATATCATTCATCTATCTTTTTCTATTTTATTTGTATAAATTTATTAATGTATCGATATAATTTTAATCTTTATATTAAAACCTTTTATATATAACTGTGTTAAATATTTGAAGGAAAATTTGTATGATTGATAATAGTTTTACCTAATTTAAATAAAATTGTCTTATATATAAAATATGTGTGATGTAGAAAAAAAAAACTTTGTGAATTATGAATTATCAGTATAAAAAAACACATTAACGGGTTTAGTTTACCAACTTAACAAAGAATGCTGCCCTAAGCTCTTTCTTGCGTGATAGTGACCCTATGAGGAGGGAAGATATCTAATATCTTAATACTTTACCTTGTGTTTTAGGGATAAAAATACTGAACGTGACATAACACAGAAGTGGATATGATGTCTCATTGTTACACAGGAAAGTTAGTGAAACTCTCTAATCTATTTCAGTGCTGGTTTTGGTATTGAACATTCCTTTGTTTTTTGGCGCGGGATTTGTGGGTGCAATTCAAGGAGCGGGGCCATAGTTCCAACTAGACAAAAACAAAATTGCTGTAAACTTTTAAAAGTTTAAAACAAACATGTCACTGCGGTACGAGCTAAAAACAAAGAAAGAGATCTTTGGACGGTTTTTCTTTCTTAACATATCCTTTTAGACACTTATTTTGACGAACAAAACTAATTCGCAGGCACTTAGAGGCATGCCAATCTACTTTATCATGGAGTCGAGAAAAATAAAGTCGAGCACAATTCTTGCACCGCTCATATATTAACAATTAGGTTAAACACATAATTTATTCTTTGTACATGTTGTAAATTCTCATGTAAATATTTATTAAATTAGTCTCTATACATGTAACAATATATGATTAGATAGTAATATACACAACAGATTAATTACATTTTAATTAATTTTTTTTACACTAACCTATATAATATCACAATATATTATTAGATAGTTTAGGAGATATTAACTCCTTAAATAAATTTCAATATCTCAAAAAATTAATCATTAATTTTTGGTTAAAGAATACTTGGTTTAAAAAAAAAAAAAACAATTACATTCTAATTAGATTCTTCGCAGTAACCTGATCTAGCATATCTGGGCTCCTTTTTTGTTGTTTTATTCTTGACATGATTATGTACGTAGTTGAGACACTGCAATCATGAATGCGTTGCACGGTTGCAGTAACATTATGTAAACTGTAAAGTAAGTTGTGAAATTAATATCCTACTCTTTATCTTTAGCTAGGATGACACAAAACCTTCACATGGTCTAAAATCAAGTGATTCTTGTTTTTTATGTCTTTAATGTTATTTTTTTCTGTCATTATTTGCATAATGTCTTAAGATTTTACCCAGGCAAAATCTATTTATTTTGAAAATGTACTCTAAATCTTTTACCAATGTGAAATTATCAATTACTAGTATCAGTTAGTTTTATATTTTTAAAGAAAAAAACCCAGAGTGAAGTGTAACGAGTGAAGACTAAAAAATAAGTTAGTGCAGCTGGTTAGTCCTGTTCCATTTGCAGTTCCCCAAGTGCCACCGGCAAAGTTATATTATGATATTATGATGTTTTGATTTGGCCTTTATATGGCAACGCAAGTTCCCACTTCGCAGGTGCTTATGTGCGTTAGTTACGGCAAAAGTCACGAGAAACACTTCCTTCCTCAATAAAACCAAAATCATTTATTTATTTATTTTAGCGTCCTTATTAGTAATATTTAAATAACTTATTTTAAAAAATAATATTTTTCAACTTTTCAAAAGATTTTTCCAAATAATTAAGAAAACATTTTCAAACATGCTATAAATGCTTGTCTAATTTAGATAGAACGTTGACTTTTCAAAACGAATTTTACACTAAATAAAATCAATAATAATTTATAAAATAGGGCAAAGTTTTTGAATTTGTTTATATAAAATTGATTATACACATAAATTATTTAGAAATATTTTTTTCATTGTCTAAATAATTGTTTTAGAAATTTTAATATTCCACGTCAAATCGACTGTAATCTAACTGAACAACACCTACGTTTTGAATATTGGCCAAGTTACGCAACAAGTAGTAATACTTCATGCTTAAAATTCCTTTGATTCCAATAGGATCATATTTGGCTTCCTAATACATCAACACGTAAAAGAAAAAAAAATATTAATCAAATTTTTAGTAATTGACATTCAACATCACCATGTATATTAAAATTGATGTTTGAGTTTGAGTTTTGGACAATTATATTAAATATTCATAAAATTTTTTAATAATAACTCTATTAGATTAATATAAAATTAGCTGCATAAAGTTCACAATTAAGTTTGTAAAAAAATATCTAAATTTAATTTTCATATTATACATTGTTAAAGAAGGTAAAAAGTTTTAAATATATTATACTTTGATCGATAATTAAAATCTCATAATCAACTCAAAAAATTAAAACTTATAAAAATATTTGAAATCTCATAAAAAAATTAAAGATTCTAATTATACCAATTAAAAATATTATTAATATAAAATTATCTCTCTTAAAATATACTGTACAACTAAACTAAAAATTAAAAAAAAATTCTCATTATCCATAAAATCCTTATTTTACTGAGAGAAAAATATTATATACAATTTTATCTTTAACATAAAAAGACTATTACCAGATTTAAATTCATATCCAACTAATCAATAATATACAATTCATAACCATCAAATCAACAAAATAAATCTTTAACTTGTACCAATCCTCGTCCTCTTCAAAATTGTGCCTGATATGATAACATTAACATCAAATAAAAAGTTAAAAATAAGGCACAAGATTAAACCAATTGAAAAGGTTGAAAGCATAACAAATAAATAAATGCGGAGAAAGGAAACTAGAAGTGAAAACAGTAGTTGTATAAATATAGCAAACATTCCGAGGCTCTAACCCAAAGCTGGAATTTGGATGCTCCTCTCTTCCCAAGAATAAGCACCGCTCTAACACATCCCATTTTTGAAACCCCTTCTTCTCTGCTTTCTCTTCTGCTTCCATTCTGCATCCACATCTTTCCCTCTTCCTCTGTATTCCTCTGTCTGTTTCAGGCCCTCACCGAATGTAAAGAAGGATTTTCTCACCTCCCTCGCTATTTGTCCTTCTTTTAGTATTTAGGTGCGGGCACGAGTTGTTTGGGTTTGGAATAAACATTCCCAAGCAGAATACCATGTCAACATAAGGTAACTTTCTTAATTTCATGTTTTTTTTTTTTCTTCTTCTTCTAAATAACCACGTCTCTCTCCGATGCAGATAACATAAACAGATCACTCAACAGAAAGTTAAGAAAAATAAATTAATTTACCATAAAATGAAACCACATTGGATTTTGTTTATTTATTTGCAACAAATTTGTATCTGTTTACATGGGGAAAAATGAAAGTTTTTATGGTCTTTTGTTTTTCCCCTGTTTCTCCTGCAACTCGCCCTGTTTTCTCTGTAACTCGCGGAGTTTTGTTGTTTCTGCAGAGTGTGGGGAAGAGGGAAAAAATAGAAGAGAAGGAAAACCCAGAAATGGCAACCACGGATAATCACGTGAAAGAGTTTACGAGCGACGACGAGTCATCTCCGAGGGCGATTCTGGAAACCCCTGTTTCGGGAACAGAGTCCGACAACAGTGGAAGCAGCAAAAGCTTCAGTTCCGTCTCGCCGGAGAATTCACCGGCGGTGACCGGAAAAGAGGTTCCGAAGGAAGGTTACGTGCAGCAGTTGAAGTCCATGATCGACGTTTTCAAGTTCAAGTCTGTGAGAAAGTTAACAGCCGTTCCTCTGCTTTCGGGGGGCCATGATATCTCTCGGAAAGGGTTTACGAAAAAACTTGCTCGTATTCGAAGTGCTGATGATAGTATTGATATTGGAGCTTTTCCCACGAAACCCTCTTGGAGGAACTTCGATTATGAAGAGTTAGCTGCTGCTACTGGTGATTTTAGTTCTGGTATGAACTAACTCCCTGTCTCTTCTCTGTTTTATTTTTTATTTTTATTTTTTTTGGTAACCAAAAGACCTAAGCCAAGACAAAATACAAAAACAAAACAAACTTAACTAGTAGACATAAGTTTTTTTTCTTCCTAAGTTTATTATGTATAAAAAAACTTTTATTGAGGAAGTTCAGCTTATTAAATAGATCTCTAACAGATAGGTGCTTTAAGAAAATAAGAAATTAGTTCTCAACTTTCCCGTTAGGATTACCTTGAGTTCGTCCAAGATATAAGTTTACAAGTTGTTTGGTACTTTATTAATCAGTCACCATTAGCTAAAGAAAAGAAACGTGAATCTGATTCATTTCCTCTTTTGATGTCTCTTTTATAATTAATCATGTAGCATTTCATTTTTATAACTAGCGTATACTCTCGTGCTATTAGGTAATGTATCATTTTCGCTATAACTTTTCTTGAATGGCACAGAATAGTTTCTTTTTCTATGATGATATGTAAAGGGGGTTTATATTTACCAATATTGTCAAATGAATAGGAATTTGAACCTACAAATTAATAAATGCAAGACTGTGCATTCTTCTACTTGAGATGAGACATCCCTCGTGGGATGGTAGGTACATAATAGTTGGTCTTAAAATATGTAAGAGGTTTATTTATTATTGAAAAGAGAAGAAAAATGTGTTTTAAGAGACATTTTGCGGGTGAAATAGGTTTAGGTTTCAATAATTAATTTTATATAACATGTTTGATTGTTGTATATTGTAATTGATGAATGATGATGACGCGGCGGTTAATTGCCACCATTAGCTTGGGAGTTGGTTAGAGCCAAACTTTCCCTAGGAAACTGTAGAGTAGACGACCTTTTTGACCATAAGATTTCATAGGGTTCCTGTTTCTGCATCTCCACAGACAAGGACATGTAATTTATGGGGCCTCACTTTACTCTTTACTTAGTGAAGATTGCAAGTGTACACTGGATACTAAAGTCTGACACCATAAAAATATAATTGATTTTTTTTAATAACTAAAAATTTAAGATAATATCATAGACTTTATAATATTTATGTATATTATTCAATCAATTAAATTAGAATTCTTTAGTATATAAGATTTATCTTGTTTTAATTTAAAGTGCAATGCATTAGCATAAAACTAGTATTAGTCATTAAATTTTTAAAGTGCTAGTAGTATTACTTATGCATAACTCGTGTACTTTGCACAAAAGACAAAGTTACTTTAAAGACATTATCCTTACTTTAAAAGACATTTGCCTTGAAAATAACACAAACAAGGGCGTGTCGTATGTGCTTGTGTTTTTGATTGTTACTTGTCAGCCACATTGGACAGTGTCCTACCCTTTAGCCTTTGGGATTGGGCAGTGTGTCCATTGAAAAGAGGCATATTAGTGTGACCATAGTTTACAACTTTACAAGAAAGACACTTCTCACTTGATTTCATAGATAGCACATGCGTGAGCCAAGCTAATAAATTGGTTATATAAATTTATCAAGGGTACGGCTTTGGCTTAGTTGACATCTTGCATCTTCCAAAAGATGTTTTATAAATGGTGTCAATTATGGTTGGTAATTGGTGACATGTTTCAATTATGGCAGTAGGGACATTCTTTTATACTACTACTACAGGGTCTGGTGTTGGAGTTATTTTCTTAGTATGTGTAGTAATCAAAATTTATGACGCATTTTGTCTGTTCTTTCTTTCGATTTGGATCCTTGGGATAAATATTCATTCAACCTAATGAGATTTGACTATAAAAAAAAAGCCACTTGACACAATTTATAATTAATGTGGGGAAAGTTATTGAGTTTGAATTGTTCATACTGCTTTTATAATGTAAAAATGCAGATGTAGCAAAACAGTTGTGAAAGCAGCATTCCGCCAATACTAAATAGGGAAAACATGTATATTAATTCCGTCAATGATAGAAATAATTTCTATAAGAAGCCAGTCAAATAACGTTTCCACATTAGAGTTAGTACGTTTCCACATGAAATTGCCTCATGTAATTTACCAAGTCTAACACTATTCAACTTAATAGCAAATAGTTGCCAAATTATGCTTCTAGGTCAAAGTCTACATTCCACGGATGTTGGTGAGCCTTTGAGATTTGCCCTTTTATTCCTATTAAACTAAATTGAATACTACTATATCCTTTTGGTCTTTACTAAAGGGGTCTAATTCAATTAATAGAATAGAGTGTGTGAATTGTTATAAACCTTTCGATATTTGTCTTCGATTCTTACATATAAAACAAATCATTTTGGTCTTTTGCATAAAAACTCGTTATGTGCCTGAGTTCAGAAGCTACACACTGCTAATAAAACCAAAAACAATTATCCTTTGACTTTTCATTTGTTTTAATTTGTCATTTGTTATTTGTGGCACCATAGAGAACTTGATTGGAAAAGGTGGTCACGCTGAAGTGTACAAAGGCCACTTACCCGATGGTCAAGTTATAGCTGTAAAGAGGCTAATGAAGAATGAAAAGGATGCTGCAGACAGAGCTGGTGATTTCTTGACGGAGCTTGGGATCATAGCACACATAAACCACCCAAATGCGACGCGCCTTGTTGGGTTTGGGGTTGATCGTGGCCTATACTTTGTCCTACAACTTGCTCCAAATGGCAGTCTTTCTTCTTTGCTTTTCGGTGCGGTGCTGAATCCATTTTAGCTTCTCTATTCATGTCTTCCTTCTCTTATAATTCCACTTCTTATTCTAACAAAGAAATGTTCAACTTGTCAGGTTCTGAATGCTTGGACTGGAAGATAAGATTCAAGGTAGCTATTGGGGTGGCAGAGGGATTGCTATATCTCCATAAAGAATGCCCGAGACGAATCATTCATAGGGACATCAAGGCCTCCAATATATTACTAAACGAAAACTTTGAAGCTGAGGTACTATGGTAGCAGCTTATAATATAAACTGAAATTTCTTTATATTCTTTCTATCATACTAGGCTAGGGAAATAATTGGCGCTGTAATAAACTTCAGATATCCGATTTTGGACTGGCAAAGTGGCTCCCAAGTAAGTGGACCAACCACGTTGTCTTCCCAATAGAAGGAACATTTGGGTTAGTGTTGTAGCTTCATTGACTCACATATTTCCTATTTTAACCGTTTTCTTAAAGTTAAAACACTGCTTGCATCAAATTGTTGGCTGCAGATATTTGGCCCCTGAGTACTTTATGCATGGAGTTGTGGATGAGAAAACTGATGTATTTGCTTTTGGAGTTTTGCTGTTGGAGCTCATAACAGGTCGCCGCGCCGTTGATTCGAATAGTAGACAAAGTCTTGTCATCTGGGTAAGTCTTCATAACCCCCTAAATGTCATGGAGTGTATTAGACTAATAAGTTTCACTGAGAACACATATCAGTGAGTCTTTCACTTGAGGATTTGGCAATTAAGAATTCAAGATGTTTACATAATGGCTTGCAAAATTCTTATGTTGCAGGCAAAGCCACTGCTGGACACAAACAATGTAAAGGATTTAGCAGACCCCAGTTTAGGAGAGGAATATGATCTTACTGAAATGAAGCGCACCATGGTGACGGCTTGCATGTGTGTCCACCATGCATCCTCCAAGCGGCCATACATGAATCAGGTTAGAAAATGATCATATGTTCTTTTTCAGCTTAGTTTGATTTGCCGCATTGTTGTACCATTTTCCATGCTAGGAAGCTAACTTGTATCCTTGTTAACTACAGGTTGTGCTTCTACTAAAGGGTGAAGAGACAATTATAGAACCAAAGAAAAATTTAGTTGCACAAAAATCTCTCATGTTAGAGGCATGTGACCTAGAAGATTATACTTGCTCAAGTTACTTGAAGGACCTCAATCGCCACAGGCAATTAATCATGGAGTAAACTAAACAAATTGTAACTCATTAGTGGGATTTTATTGTTTTCCCCTATGTATATTTGTTGAAAGGATGGAGTGATATTTTGTAGCAGTGTGTGTGGTCAAATCCAAAGTCACAAGCCAAGTTGGCTTGTTATTTAGCTTTGAAATTTAGGGAGCGTTACTCAAGAAGCAAAATCATAGTTTTTGGCTCTGGATTAACGCCTGAGAACCACTGGTTCTCAAGCAACAATGTAATGTTAGAAATGATGCAGCAGGGTTTGTGTAACTTTTGTACTCTGCAGTGCCATTCAAACATGATGTTCCACCCATATGAAAATAGTCTCCGATGAAATGCTTCTTGTTTCCATTTCCCCCATGGTTTGAAATTATGGGAGGAAGATTGGATAAACAAAAAGTGATAATTGATCACTGTGCGCGATACTGTACATATAGAAAGCTTAACAGTATAAAAAATATAGGAAAATACTAGTAGCATGCTTTCTAATTTTTTTTTCACACATTTTAACTTCAAATAAATTTTAATTTTTATAAGGATCAAATAAATTTAATTAGGGTATTCGCTTGTTGAATGGAGTTATAACTAATATCAAAATTCATCAAAATACTTTGATTTGGGTTTTGTATTTTTTTTTAAATCAAACTTGAACCAAGTTAGATCACGTCAAGCCTATTAAATCCAATGATAGTATTTGATTTTTTAAGAGAAATATATAAAATAATAAATAAATAATACAATTTTTTTATAAATAATAATTTTAAAAATATCATGTTAAAGATCATATAGTTCATAATTTTGAAAACAAAAACACGCGACTCAAATCTCATCTGGTTGGACTTGAATGGGTTGAGACTAGTTTGACCTAAAGAACTTCATATTTGAGTCAATGCATTTGGGTTGGGCCAGTTACTATTCATAGATATAACTCGAACATGAGAATACATTTTATAAAAATTTAAGTCTTTTTTTCATCAGCAAAAAAAAGACATTGTTCTAAAATGTTTCTAATATTTAGCAATTTAAGTTTGGTTGTAGGCATTATTTGGTACTTTAATATTTTCAATTATTAAAGTAAAGCAAAATACTTAAAACTTAAAAGAGGGTTAGAGGGAGCTCTATAAAGACAAATAGCAAAAATTGGCAGGTGAGCAGACATCATGTGACTATTTATTTATTCGTCTAATGTAAATGATTAAATTATTCAATTCATAAAAAAATTATGATAGCTATGATCAATGTGATTTTGAAGATTCGAACATTGTAATTAATTATAGAATTATATTTTCTGATTTAAATTAATTAAAACACTAATATATAGTCTAATTCAAGTTTACATCATATTCAAACTATAAATCTCGCAAGACTTATGTTGCTTTCACAAATTAAATATTTGATTATCAAATATTCCTAAAAAAACATTATTATGACGTGAAAATGTTTAAAAGGCCTTCGTAAAGAAGATTAAGATGAAATTAAGTAGAAATCAATAACTTACCGACAGTAACAGATTTTCTTTCTTTCTGAGTAGACATAGACTTCGAGTTAATTTATTTTAGAAAATAAAAGTTAATAAAAAGTATTAGTGTTTAAAGATAAACATGTTTAAATGTTAAAAGTATGATATATAAATTGCGAATTTTTTTTTTATATATGCTCTATTTTTTGAAAAACTTTGTATTTTAAGCTCATCGGAAATGCTTTATGTTTTTTTTTTATATATATAAATGGAAATGCTACTAAACACTGGCAAATTATGTATTCGTATAAAACAAAATTGAATTTAACAAAATTAAGGGCAAGCAAAATAAATCTACAAAAAATTATTTTGTGACCTCAAAAATTTAAAAATATTAGACTACAGTAACACAAATACTAAGGCATCAAAAGAATATATTTTGGATATTTATAAAAAATATATTTAGCTGGGACACGTGTCACTCTCCAGTTCTCTTAACTTTTATTATTGGACCAAATTATGTCTCATCCCTCAAATCTCACTTTGAAATTCATCATTTACCCATTTATCCCTTCCTTTCTCTCATTCCTTTTTCTTTTTCTCTCCTCCCTATTGATGCCTGCACCACCCTCAGCCCTCGCGAAAAGCTGTTCACACCTCCCCCTTCTCTCACTGGTAATCCTCCTTCACCTTCTCCTTCTTTTGGTTTCTTCATTTTCTTTATTTGTTATTCATCAAATTTCCCTCTCACTCGAAATCATCTCTCTCCCTCACACCGTCTTTCTTCCTCCTCCTTGGATCTCCCCGCACCTTGGCGAGCCCACTCCATGCTTAACCTCAACAATGATTCAGTTGTTCCTTTTGCAACAACCATCGTTGCTATTGGTATGTTTCCTATTTTCTATTATTAATTCATTCCCTTATTCTTGATTTTTTTTATATTGCTGTTAAAAATTTATAATTTGTAATTATCTTTAGAGTTCATAACTATAATTTCATTTGTTTTTAATTTGATGTTTTGTTTAATATCAATTGTTGGTGTCATGACTCCATTGGATGGAATTTCAAAACTAGAAAAGGCAAACAAGAACAAGCAACATGGGGGTGTTGAAACAATCCTTAAAGGTACATGAATAAATAAGTCACTTACTAAACAATTGATTATTTGTTATAACTGAACTGTCTATATCTAATTTATTTGTCATTAAAATTTTGGAGAAGTCGCGGTAACTTACCCTTTGATTTTTCCCGCAGTGGCTTGCTCCTTGATGCTCCTTAAATCCATATTGTTAATATTATCTAAAGTTGCTTGCTATAAGAATACACTGATTGATTACAACTGTTGCTTTGCTTAGATAAAATAATCAGCATTTGAACTCCAAATTTATTCATCAATGGTATAGAAACCGCTGATAGAGCTCATATCATCCAACATAGATACATTTTATGTTTTCATTAATTAAATATAATAACTAATTAAACTGAATTCTAAGAAGTTATATGATTTTGCTAGCTGATATTTTCTAATGACTAATTTCATTTGTTTATCTATCTATGTTGAATGACCTTTCAAGTAGAAAAATTGTAAGATTTGTTACAGCTACTTCATATTTGTTTTTAATTTTCTTCTTTTTCATTTTTTGGGGTTTAATGGATTTCTTGATGTTTTTCATTTAAGGAATCAACAAGTTTTCTACCAGCAGCAAGCAACCGTGGGTAAGTGTCTATTCTCATCCATCTTTTTTATGATTAAAAATCTGCACGTATTGGATGATACAATATAAAAAATAAAATTATTAGTGTACTCTAAATTTCTTACATGATTTATAGCTCTATGAACTAATTAAAAACACACTACTACGTCCAATTACTCTTTCTCAATGGTGGTGTTGGCTTTATTTGCAATTTGGCATTAAGTGTTTTTTAGTATTGAGTTTGTGTAGGAGTAGTTATTGTGTTATTTTGTTAGGACTAAAATGATCAGCATAAAGTGACATTATGAATGCTCGAAACTTTATTTCAATAGTTACATATGTCAATAAATTTAAGAACATGATGTTAAACTTGAAAGTGAACAATGTAGTTGTTTGGAGTAGAGGCACTTTATACTAATTTATGAATTTTCAATCATGTATCTGAGTTCGCCAAGATTATACCAAATTATAAGTTACATATCATAGATAGCAGCTGATAATTCATTAACTATTACACTTTGTTTCAATAAGAAGAAACTTTGGGTCTTTGGTCATCAGAGGAGGATGAAAAACTTCTGAGACATATAACTAAGTATGCTCAGTGATGGTTAAGCTCGGTTCCTAAGCAAGTAGGTACTCCAACACTCTACCACCCCATTTAGCATAAAATAAGGGAATAAATTGTTGTTCATTTCCTTGTCAATGTCCTTTATTGGCAGGTTCAAGGTGTGGCAAGAGTTGGAGCCTTAAGTGGATAAGTTACCTAAGGTCTGATTTCAAGAGAAACTGCACTTCTTTTTTTGTTGCTAGACATCCATTCTCATTTAATATAACTGTGCTACATCTTGCAGTTGAAATTTGTTCAGAAATTTAACTTCAATACTATGGCCACTACTGTTAATTGAGGAATTTCATTTTGATCTGGTACTATTGATCAAGCCTCTTAGATTGTATAGAAAAATCATAGTATGCTACCATTATACATTGAATTTGACTTATTGAATCTTCCTTTTCTACTGTTGAAAGTTTCAGCTTAGAGCCAATGCTATTTTGGCAAAGTCACTTGCTGTCTGCAAGGCTGCTACTGCAGTGAAGAAAATTCCTCAGTTGAAAAAAGTTGTTGAAGGTCACATTTGGTTGGAATGGAATTCGCAGATTGCAGTTGCACCCTCAGCTATCAAGATGAGATGAGCCAGTTTTTCTTCTTTCCTTTTTTTGGACTATATTTTCTCTACCTTTTGTTATATTTTTTTAGTAGGTACTCAAACGACATCCAGGCATGAACTGAATTGTTATTTGTGAATTCTATTAGAGTGAGGTTCAATTTGTTATTGACCATTTTAAAGCTTTAAGTTTAAAGTCATTCATTATGTTATCAGGTTAGCTCAACTTCATTTAATTCCTAGATTTTGAACCTCTTCCTCTCATTATTTCATATTTCGGTGTTTCTTAAAGCAATCACTTTTGCATTTTCATCTTTTTCCTCTTCTGCTATTGCTTTCTTTTATTTTTTCTGTTTTGTTCTCTTGCACAGTTACTCTTAAGCTTGAGAGGTTACCACAAGTCATTGTGTTTTGAATAAAGTCTTTATTGACTTTGCTACCTGATTAACAAAAATTCCTTGCAGAAGAGAAGTTAACTGGAGAATGGGAAGCAAGGGTGCCTTCATTCTTGTGTTGCTTGTGGCACTGGCAGGTATGGTAGAATTCAAATGATTGTTTCTTCTAAGTTTATTTGCTTTCAATTCATTTATGGCATTAAAATCAAGGTAGTGGTTAAAAGCCTCAAGGGTGATATGTTTTTTTATTTTAATTCAACCATGAACATCCTATGTATCTAATTTGACCAAAACCTAATCATAGTTTAATCATAAATTTAACTATTATACCATACAGAAGTTGCTTATTAGCATTTTTGAAGAGTGTTTTATAATGTAATTAATTATTAAGTGTTTAAGAATAAGATCCTAATATATATTATGGGATTGGGAAACTTGGATTGGGTAATTAAAAGAGATTACAATCTTATCTTGGTTTGGAATCTGCAAAAGGAAAAGAAAAATGTTATTTGTAGGCCTAACTTATTGTTATTGTCCTTACCAAGAAGGGAAGAGTTCTACATGTTTGACTTATGAGTTTTTTAACAAATAAAAAGGGTGTTTATTTCCTTTGACTTTTGAGTTAATTGTGATTATAGAACCATGCAAATTTGTTGTTTTTTATTGCTTTCTTGATCTTCTATTGACCAACTGTGGTAAGATCCTTTGTTGGATTTAGTGGTTTAGTTCTTGCTAAATGTAATTAAAATGGAATTAGGTGTAAGGTAATTTAGTATGATATATGAATTGTAATCTAATTCTCATATTTGCTTAATTTGATTTAATAATGTTTCCTTTTTATCTGCATTTTTGTGGGTAAGATTATATATACAGTGACACTTTGTAGTCTACACTGCACTATGAAAACTCTTATTTATTTTGATATTGAATAGCTTTCTTTATACCGATTGCTTACAATGGTTACTTTGCATAGATAAAAATTCAGTATTTGAGCTCCAAAATTATTCATTTTCTTAATGCAACTTATATATTGTCTGAAAGAGGTATTAATATTAGAATGGATTATGTATGGTTCTTGAGGATTCCACTTATATATGTGTATCAAATTTATTGTATTATACTGTCAACAATTTTTTGTAATGGTTATGTTTTTAGGATTAAGATTATACATTGAGACTTTAGAAGTTAGGGGTTTCATGTGGAAGCTGATGTCTTATTTTTTTTTTTAAAGAAGGGTAGAAGTAACTTTTCTAAAATGCCAGGAAATGAGTTGCTTCCTGTGATCTTTTTATGAGAATCATTTTTGTCTATCATTTATGCTGATCATCTGATATGTATGATATTGCAGGTGCTTCTCTACATTCTTGTGCTGCATGCTAGAGCTTTGAGATGCTCTTCGAGCTACTATTAGCCTGGTCTAACTTTAGCACAAGCAATTGTGGATAGTGTTGCCTATTTTTGATTGGGAGGTGTTAGTGGAGCTAACATATCTATAACTATTCTATTATGATGTAGCAGACTAATTTCATGACTATTATGTCACAAGTATCACCATTTTATTATTTATCCTACTCATTTTTTCTTAAAATGTTTTTTCTTTCTTTTTCTTTTTCTTTTTATGTTATATAATTTGACATGAGGTATCACTTTACCACAACAAATTTAACTACGACTGTACATGCAACAGATTATGCATTCACCAACTTTTGTCAATTTGGATTATAAGTTTCTTTTGAAAAGGGTTTTTAACAGCTGTATTAAGACATCCAAATACAATTATGTTATTTTGTTAACTTATTGTAATAGACATAGTTATATTTAAGATAAGAGATTTGATTAAAATTCTTTCTTAATATCGTAACTCTATCTTTTTTACTATGTAGTTTACTGTCAATCTTTTAATTGTGTTACATAGCAATATTTTGCTTTTAAAGAGTCAATCTATAGTATATCTTTCTCATAAGTATATAGTTTTAATTAATTGCTCATTTCACACACACACACATATATATATATATATATATCGTTTGTCAATTGATATAAAAATGCGTAGGCAATAATATTACCCGTGCTTATATAGTGGAGTATGGTATTAGTTCATTTTTGAAATTGTTGTGCGGTAACAAATTGATCTCTAAAAGATGAAAAATACAAATTTAATTTTTAAATGTGCAAAAGGTAATAAATTATTCTTGTCGTCAAATTTGTAAGATTATTTTGTTGTTAGATTGAAATGTTTAAAGATCAATTTGACAATAAATGTATTATTTGATGACTAATTTTATATTAAATTGTAAAGTTCAGACATCAATTTATCATTAAATTATCCGTAATGATTAATTTATCGCACATTTTATATATTCAGATAATATATTTGAATTTTTTATCTTTAGATCAATTTATTAGTATCTCACTTTCAACAATAAATTTGATTATTTAGCATGTATTTTTAGTGGATTTAAAATTAAAAAAACTACCCATTTAAATTCTCTTTCTCGCATCTGAACAGGTCCTCCGCTGTTACAAGATACCAAAGTTTAGAGTTTAGGTTTATTTTTTTATAATTATTTTAAAAAAAATTCCTTCATTTCCTATATAAACTTTTAAAAACAAAAACTACATGAAAATAAAATGATATTTTTTATTAAGCACAAGCATGGAATGAAAAATACAAAATATTTTCACTGTTAAAACTCTTCCCAAAACCATACCGGCCCACAACTTAACGCCAAACATTTTTATTCACATTATATAATCGAGTCATTATTTATTTCAAGTGAATTATATCTCGAAATGGCTAGGATTTGCGTTATTGATGGATCATTCCATCATGCCAGGATATGCTTATTTGAGCAGACGAGGGAACCATCAACTTCACGTCAAGAGTTATAAACTGTAATTTAAAACATGAAGCCAAATTGACAATTAAACAAAAGCGATCATACTACGGCTGCAAGCTAAGCCATTGAGGAAATTCTTGTGCAAAATTATGATGCACGAAATATTTCTCATTTCTTGAGCAGTTAGTTACATATCCAACTTCCTACTGTAGTAACTAAGACTAGCCAACACAAAAACCTCATTTTTTTTTTCTTTTTTAGCAGCCTAAAGGGGTTAATAATAGAGGAGGGGGGTCGACTAAAATGTGCCAGAGACTATAGCTTTTGATTTGTTAGCATAACCAGGAAATTAGCAAAAGATTTTGATTATAGTTTTGATTAGATCAATAAGACTGATGAGGCCAAATAAAGAACTCAGCCGCTGCTGTTGGTGGCAGTGCAGTTAGTGCAGTTGCATTGGCAGAAGTAACAGCAGACGCTGCCGTGCCAGCGTTGGTAGGGTGAAAATGTTGGAAAAGGTTGTGATGATAATATGCTGTTGTTGAATCAAACGGAATTCCACAAGGGATTGAAGCAACTGGCTGATGAATGGCTGAGAAATTGATGCTGCCACTCACGTTTCCACACTGTGGATTCTGCTGCTGACTGCTGCTGTTCACAGGAGGAGCTTTCTGCTCTGATTCAAGGGAAAGCTTCAAGCGTTTTGCTGCCCCACCCACTGGAAGAGAACTCTTCATTATTGCTTCCACATCATATCTATTCATCTCAAAGTTGGTTACCGCGTTTGCACCTCTGAACTTTATGGCTGCAATATCATATGCCTCTGCTGCTTCCTCCTCGGTTGCTGTTACCATGCGAACTGAGTTAGATGATTATTCATAGAATATTCTATATCCACCTCATATAAATGATAAACATTGTAAAATCACTGTTTCGAGTCAAGCCAGCAAAACAACAATAAAGTTAAAGATTAGTTAAAAAGGTCTAAAGATTGGACTGGTCTACTATGTAGGCAAATTATCAATATATGGGCTTATTGATTGTCAGTCCTTACGTGTACTGTTATTTTATGTGTTATGATCTTATCTACTATGATCATCTATGTTTGTATTTTTGACCCGGAATAAGGACGCAGTGAAACTTGACCATTAACAATAATCCATTAAAAAGTTAAAACAATCCAATAATTTTTTATAACATAGCAACTATGGACGAAAACGTGTATACCGAATGTTCCCAAGTACAGATCTTTGTTTCCAGCTACACGGCCAATTCTTGCTTGCCACCTACCCTGTTGATGATGCCTGCAAGATACAAATTATTAGTATAGAAACATAGGATCAAGTACATCAATATGCTAAATAATTTAAAGTTCCTAACCTTGTAACACCTCTGTATATGGAAGCTCCCCTGGAGAAACCACTACTTTTCCTGCAAGAATGGAAATCCAAATATTCAATAGCTGCGTAAGTAGAAGTAAAATGCTAAAAGTTTAATAGGACAACTCAAGCAAACCTTCGCAATGATGCAATAAATTCTTGCTTTGTTACATGTTTCATCTCCTCCACTTCCTTTGAATAATTGGAAACCTGAGAAATGAGGATAGAAATAAGGTCAGTGAGACAGTGACGTGTGTTCCAATACTGATCCATGCAAAACCTCAGTTCATTATATATGTACAATGCACCCAAGAATTTATTGCATCATTGCGAAGGTTTGTGTACTAATACTTAAATAGTTATATTTCCCCAAACATTATATATTTAAATATGCCAGTATCAACGACTTCAGAAGCTATATATGTACAAGTCCACCCCAAACAAAAACCGAAGTTAGCTACATAAACATAATACTTAAATAGTTATATTTCCCCCACCACCCCCACCCACCCTCTTTTCATCCATGCCACGTTGGTCTGAAGATCCTATATTCCCTTTTCGTGGCACCTTAGCCTCAAGTTTTTGTGTACCAAGTAAAGCATATTTCTTTCACACCAACACCAACCATTAACCACGTTCCATTTTAGCAATTTTTTTGTATATACTGGCATATTTAAATATGAACACTAAACATTATTCCTTCCGTAGAATCTCTCCTTCGGTCCCACCTCAACGTTTTCAGTCCTGGTATATATATGCATAGGATTTCATGCAACTAATCTATCAAAACTGAATACAAGAAAGAAGTGACTGCATTACAGGGAAGTTGGTGGTAGCAGTGGGACCCCAGTACTTTAGAGCTGCCAAATCATAAGCTCTCGCGGCCTTTTCTTCCTTATCATATCCACCTGATAACCACGACAATTCGCTATGTTACAAAACCATCTCTCAAACAACAGAAATTTTTTTAAGATAAGTTGAGCAGCATTCTTGAAGTAAATCTAAATGAAAAATACTGCTTACCCAAATAAACTGTAGAAGAGTCAAAAAGTCAAATGACAGCCAGAAATGCACCAAAGTCCCGTTCCATGCAAAGGAAAAGACAAAAATATCAAACATCAGCTAACGGAACAGTCAAAGTTATCTGCCAAAAATTACTTTTCTAACCCAAAATGCAAATTGGCCGAAAGAAAAGTGATCATATGCTAGCCAATTGCCACAATGCATGCGCACAAGCAACCTTTATTTTTTCCTTTATTTTTTCTCTCACGCCCTTTATGGCTGTTACATAGGATAGAAAACAACTGTACATTGGATTAGATCCATCAAACCCCATCCTCTTTTCCTTGTACAATGACTTGTCGAATTTTATTTGTACCAACAAGTTCAAATTATTAACAACATTAATTTTAAAGCTAAAAATTGATAGTATTTGTGCTTTTCAATTTTCTTTTCCAGTTGATAAATTTTTCAATAATCCCACTAAGTAGCTCATAGTCAAAGACATACCCCGGCATTTAAAAAACAGACCGCAAAAGAAATGCCCTATTGCCTATTTCTCATTGGAACGATTTTTAGACAAATCGCTTTTTTGCCGTTTCTTTTTCTTCTTTCTTCCAATAATAAAGACACTCATTAAAATATATAATGTTATTTGTCATTGCAACATGAGATCTAAGAAATCCCGTGAGTTTGTTTCAGACCAAAGAGAGGACATTACTCTGAGAGGGGGGTGGGGGCAGACCCACTGTCACAAACCCTTCAGGCAACAGTGGGCGCTCCACCACCTCAATGTGAGCAAGTACAAGTTTCAATATGTGTTGTGATGTGGTCAAACACAGCTTTCCCTGGCAAGTGGGAAAGCAAAAGCAAAAGATAAAGCCCTCCTAACGCAACAATATCAGTTATGACTTATGACTAATTAGGAAGGGGAAGGACGGAGAGATAAGATACTAGACATGGAGGCGTCAACAAAGGGGTACGGAAGATGAAGAGAATGCAGAGAGAAATAATGAGAGATTAATGTCTGAGCAGACAAGAAATCAAACACACCCGACTCATAAGGGGAAAAATGGCGGCACATAGGATCAAATCTATTGAAAGAAAATTGCAGAAACAGTGAAGTAGTAATAAGCACTAACAGCATAGTATGTGCATATACCCCAATCAGTCAATCATAAAAAAGACTGTTCACAAAGAAACCCAGGTGTCCTACCACACTCCAACCATTAATTGCACCTTCAATGCATGCAAGCCACTTTTCAGTTTTCAGTCTTAGAGCATCATAGCCTATTCTATTCCTCCATTTTTTTTATATATATTTTCCCCATTTTTATTTACTTCACAAAAAAAGAAAATATAGAGAGAGAAATAGACCTTGACGCCCTTTTCTGGCTTGACCCTCCCTTCTGCAACTATTGTCCCATAGATGCGCTTCATATCTTCCTGTCCATCGGTGCCTGCAGAGAAGAACCCCATCACCAAAAAAAAAATAAAAAATATCTAACATGAAATAGATGTGTGAGAAGAGGCCAAATTTCTGACCTTGACCTCTCTCTCTCACACCGTAGTCAATACTCAGTATCCAAAATCACTGTCTCTATATTGTCAAAACTGAACAACAATAGCTGGCTAGCTACATTTTTTCAACTTCCAACATGCCCAAAAGATCCTTTGGGCTAGAAAAGAGAAATCTCTATTCTCTCATTTCTTTACCAGAAGCACCATACACACAAAATAATAAAAATAAAAACATAAACGGTAATTGATTGATTCAATAATAATAATAATAATAAAGAAATGAAGAAAAATAGTATACCTAGTAACACCTCTGTAAATAGAAGTCCGCTGGCCGAAGGTATCCACGACCTTCTTCGAGCTATCGGACTCCGCCGCGACGACGGCCTTCTCGGAGCTCTGTGCAACGGCGAGGGACAAGGTGCCGGTGGTGCTGCCGGAGAACGCGGCGAACTCGTTGCCGGAGGACTCAATAGAGTGAGTCCCGAAGTCGCTGGCTTGCGCTTTTCCGATGGATGCAGAATCATCAACTTCGGAGCCGGAGTTGGTCGAAAAAGCTTGGAATCCAGTAATGGCCTTGAGATCCTGCTGGTCACAGCCGAAGTACGCAGCAGAACCGTGGTGGTGGTGGTGGTCGTAGATGTGCGTCAGAGACGAGTCCTGCGTCTCCGTCTGGCTGTCGGAGTAACGCATCACGGCTGAGGAGTCGCCGAGAAAATCCTCCAGCTTCGGCGGCAGCGCATGCCCCACGCTCTGCGACGAAGATTCAACGAAACTCACGTCGCTGTGGTTCAGATTCTGCTCAAACTTGAGGCTCCCGTTCCCCCACCCTGCACCACAAAACGAATCGTTTCAGTCATTTCCCACGTGCGTTAAATCGAACCAGTAAGAACTAAGATGGAAAAAAGAGATAATATTTATATTTTTATTACCGTTGGTGTACAAGTTGTCGATGTAGTAGTGATGTGAGGAAGTGGCGGAAGCGGCGTCGTATTGAACGAACTGAGGTTCGGAGGTTCGGAGCATTTCCATTGGGGAGAGAGAGAACGAAAGCCAGTTAGTAGCACGAGCCATTGAGATGTATATATGAATGGAATGGTGCAAAATGAAGTAGTAGTAGTAGTAGTCCTGTAGTAATAAACGTTTTCTGAACAAGCACAAATCACTGAAATAAGCAACAGTTTATAAACACAAAAAGGCTTCGCTGTGGCTGTGCATAATAAAGGCCCCAAAAAAAACTGAAATAGTTTCTTACTCTGGGGAGGCGTTACTCTTTGAACAGACACCTACTTCTTCTCCATGTCGGTGTGGTGGTGAATGGTGATATTATTGTTACTATTATTTTTCGATTAAATGAAACAATAGATCAAGTGGTTTTGGTTTGGTTAAGGAGAGAACTAAGAGAAGTAGAATGCATGCAAGGTGGTGTTGTTGTTGCTCGTTTTCAGCGAAGAGAGAGATGGTGATGAGTTTATTTATATAATAGCCAACAGTTTCATCGTAAAGGCAGAGAGGGTTTCATTTTCATTTTCATTTTGCAGCGAGTGAGAGAGAAGTTATAACTAATAAGAATAATAATTAAATAATGGAGAGAAGTGACTTTTGGCACTGCGCGGAAGAAAATTTGTCTGAAACACGTCCGCGAAAGATCCGGGCTGGGGCTGGTGGAAAAATTGAAGGATTTGTTTGATAGGGTTCGTTTAGGGGATTTATGGTCACTTACGGAAATGCCCTTGGAGAGTTCTTTTCTTTTTTAAGGAAGGGAAATTAAATTTGGGGTTTGGCATTTCACACACTTGTCTTACATGCAGCTCTCCCGGGAATGGGTTTGGGTTCAGTCCCAAAATTCAAATCCCTAACTCTTGTTCCCCCACTTTCTTATTCCTACCAACCAATGTGTGTCATTTTTCACATTGAACATTGATGGTGTCAGTAATGGAGACCCGGATGAGAGGAACCAAGATTAAACAAATGTAACACGAGTAACCACATACATAAATTTAACAATAATTTAATTCAAAATTTTAAAATTTAAGTTTATGAGTCTTATTTTTATTTGTATAATGTTCAATTTTCTTGTTCTTACATAGAGTAAAATTTTATCTCATATTTACACTCCTACACTACTTAATAAAGATAAATTTAAGTTTACCTAAGGTCCTTTTAAAAAATGAAAATAAATAATAAATAAATTAACATGACAATTTTAAACTATAGTATAAAAGTGTAAATTTAACCTCAACCAAGGACGAATTTAAGGGGGGCAAACAGGGGCATTAGTTCCTTCCACCTTTAACACTTTTTACGTATGTGTATGAGAAAAATGAAAAAATAAAATATAAAAAATTTATAAAAATAAAATGAATAAGAAAAAATAGGCTATTAAATTTATATATTTGTTTAATTTCCTTATAGTAATAGATCCTATTTATAATTTTACACATAAAATTAATAATGAATATTTTTATAAAACTTATTATTTATTAAACAATTATTTATTAAACATTAAATATTTTAATTGTGCGAAAAAATTTAGGAAAGCCCTTTGATAATTCTTGGACTTGTTCATGTCCTTAAGTATCTTGCTAACTAATACTCTTACAATTTCAATCAAAAAATTTAAAAGAAAAATATTCACTGTAAAAATTATATAATTTTTTTAAAAAAATAACACAATTGTACATATTTTACTATAAAAAAAAACTTTCAAAGTTTAAGTTTTTTAAGCAATGTCCTTGGTGGCTTAAAAAAAATCAGTGTACTTAGCGTTTGTTTTTACTTCAAAAACTAGTACACTATTCGTGCGGATGCACGGATAAATTGCAAGATTAAGTATAGAATATAATTATATATATTTAGTTGTAACCATGTAGAATTTAATAAATGAAAACCAAAACTAATAAAATTGAAATATATAATATATTTTATAAAATAATGTTGTCTATTTAATTCATAAGTTTACAAAATTAAAGCATCACCATTTTTGCAAAAATTTACCAAAAAAAGTTCTAAACAAAGTTTAAAGAGATTGATAAAATATGATGCACTTAAATTATAATTAATTAATCTACAATATAACAAAGTTAGATTTTGGATATGGGAAGCTTCCAAATTATGGTAATTTGTAAAAGTCATCCATCCCGAACCAATTTTTATACTCTTCATCCAGTGATTGTAAATAATCTTACATTATGTATTCCATTGCAAATTAACATGGATGAATTCTACACCTTTTATAACGTAATCTTCCACTTGCAAAGTTAATAAAGAAACTTGAGATAGAAATAGCTTAATCTTATATCAGTAACAAAGGAAAGCTGTTTAACATACCAATAATAATGTTTTAATAAAAAAAACTAATTAAATTGAAAAAAGGCCAATTGATTTAAGATATTTATTAAGAGTTTATTAATTAAATTAAGAAGCATGTAACCATAAAATCTCTTTCATTATTAGTATATTTATTGCTTTATTTTTTATTGGGCATGATACTAGTCAAAATAGTTTTTCAAAATTCTTTATACAAGATAATGTTAATTAGACTCTCAAAGAATTTAAGGGATTTATATATGCCTTTTATTATTTATTAAATTAAAAAATATTATAGTTAAAATTAAATTGCGTGAATTTTTACAATCGATATTTTTCCTAAACCAAAAAAGTCCATGCTAGTAGTATTTTAATATTTCTTTGAAAACAGTGTTTGTTCGTGAAACCATGGAGAGAAGCAAGATAATCCACCATAGAGAAATGAAATAAAACGGTACTAGCCAACGAATCCCCTTTAGCCATGCCATTAAAAATTAACCTTAATTTTAGCAATGTTTCATTGGAGGTGAGCCTTTTTAACGGTATTTCTTTAAAGAAGAGCCTCTGAAGATTATCTTTTAATTTGGTTGTGTGCAATGCATAAAATGCCAAAGTTAAAATCAATTTTCAGCTTTTCTCTGTGGCACTCTCACAGACATGAGAATTGAGACAGTCAACACTCCTCTAGCTAGCTAGATAGAGTTTGAACTCGACTTATCCTCATCAGCACCTCTGTGCAACTCTTGCAAATCTCAAATCTGTCACCTTCACTGCCCTTTGCCTCGTTTGGATTAATATTGCCACCGCTTCTTTCCCCTTGTAGGACTTAATTGTTTTCACTACCGAATGATCATATATATTGTTGATTTGTATGTTCTTAACTATATATTACTATTATTCAGGATATATATCAATTGTCGTTGTCCATGGTGGCTGGGGTTGTGCTAGGTGCAAACACAACTGTATATACGAACGGGATACAGAACCATGCAATTGTAGATAATTGTCGTAAGACAATTCCATAAGAAACTCGGTTGAGTCTAGTAGAAAAGAGCGTACAATAAGAAAAAAGGAATATAGAACCAACCAGCTAAAACAACACTGGCGGTGATGATCATGCAGTTCTCGACCAAGGATTGGATAGAGAGAGAGCGCTGAAGCGGTGTTTCCATGCAGCACAAATTTTGTTGTTTGTTGGGTTTTCTTTTTCATGGAGAAAACAAATTATGATTGAAACTTTATATTATACACATACAAAATTAAATTATACCGATATGAACTCTGTCAAAAAAAAAAGTTATACAAACTCTTAAATAATTAATAAATATTTTGGAAAGGATATTTTTTTAAAAAAATTATTATTAAATTAAACTTATATATTATATTGATTAATATTTATGTTATTTCTCTCTCTCTCTCTATATATATATAGGATGAATTACACTATTCAACAAATTCTTTAAGTAATTTGATCTTTAAATTAATTTTTTTATTAAATATATTTGATCTACGCAGTTTTGTAAAAATTTAAACTTATTTGAGATTTAAAATTAATTTTAATTTTTAAAAATAATTTATCATAATATTTCTGATTATATTAATACTTAATTAACTATAGTATGATTGGTTTATTTAAATTTTGATATGTACAATTATTAAGATAATATAAAAACAATTATATATATATATGCCACAACTTACATGTACATCAACTTTTTTTGGGTGAAAGTTACATCCACATAAACTAATGTACCCTGTCGTTGAGGAAAATTATCAATTCGGGGTTATGGGATTCACAAATTGTCAAAATGAAAATATATATATAAAAATTACGATATGTTGTGTTTTGGAAACAATTTAGTTACTTTGTTAAGTAGGAAAACAATATCTCTTACCTTCTTAATTACCTTTACTTAATTACATTATCATTCTTCGCATTGCCCTTCCAACTTTGAGATCATTGAGAGCATATTCCTGTTCAACGAAAGTAACTTATTGTAACTTATCGCGTAGAATATATAGCATCATTACATTCAACTCAGCTTATTGCAAATATGATGATGACTCCCAATTCAATCAAACAAAAGCGAATTTTTCCAAACAGGAAACCCACATATCATATCATAGATCTAAAAGCCACTAAAACTTTTCCTTCCTTCTTATCTATCGTAATGATACTTCACGAGCACAATTATTAGATTTAAGATGTTTATGAAATTATTTAAGAAAAATAAGGTTCAATTACATATTTTATTACCTAACTGTTATTATTTTTATAAATGTTACCATCTAATTTTTTCCTGCCTACATTTTAATTATCATCATAATTTTAATTTTCACAAATTTTACCACTAAATTTTTTTCTACACATTTGACTATCACTTTAAAAAATCATGCATTTTACCAACATGATAACAACTGATACCGTTTCGCAAAAAATTAATGACAAAATGACATTTTTTTAGGAATACATGAGTTCATTACACATTTAACGAATCAGTAAAATACATTTAAAAATTAAAAAATACAATGCTAAAATGTGGGTGGGGTGGATGGGGGGAACTTGAGTGATAAATTTTGAAAAATGGTGATAGTTGGTGATAAATGTGCAATTGAGTAAAAAAGTAATCATATTCAATTCATATAATGTGTTTTTAAATTACAGTTTATTTTTAAAAAAATAATCATATTTTGTAACATTTTAAGAAATCTTTAAAAGATTAGCTATTTTTAGTAAATTAATTCTTTTCAAACTTAAAGGGATAGGTTAGCCTCTTGTTTGGTAGTGCAAAAACAGAGAGGGGGAGCAAGGTAGACAGGGAAAGTGAGGACAATAGGATGGCTTAGTTGTATGAAAATAAGATTAATATTTGAAGTTAATGGTTAAACATGAGTTACTCGTTAAAATTATTAAATTAAATATGAAAATTAATTAGATTCCTCTTCATATATAAAAAAATTAACTTATTAAGAGTAACATTAAATAAATTATTCTTTGTACTCATCCTCATCCTTAGATTAAAAAATAAAAATGAAAATAATTCTAAAAAAGAATAAACTTAATCCCTCCTTTTATATTTTTTTTATGCAACCTCCTTTTTTATATGTATATTAACCGTTGTTAGTCAAACGCCATCACTGAGGAGTAACAGATGAGACGGGAGGAAGGCAATACATTGCTCCCTTGGCACAACATCAAGCTCCTTTTCCGGGATAAATTATTATTAATTTGATAGGGTTACTCTCAAGTCTCAACTGATAAGACTTCGTTACAAACGTGTCAAATGTAATTATTCATATCATATATTAAAAATTTTCATAAGAACTATTATTGTAAAAAAAAAATATAACAACTTTTGCCCTTTTTGCCTGCTTGTTCCAAAGAAATGGCAACATCAAGTTTCTGTGGACGAATTAAAAGCAGAGTGGAACGCACACTGCGCCACCCCACTAGACCAGTGGCCGTGAAAACGGGAAGCATGAGCAGTAAATTGTTTCATTCATCACCCTCTAGATGTAGCATAAGACCAAGTTGAATACACTATATATGTATGTGTAATGTGTCACTTTTAATTTAAGATAAAAATCATGGACTCAGCCCCGGGAAACATGAGTGCATAAAGCAGTGCCGATGAATACGCATCATCCTCTGCGTTCTACCACATCTAGACCGGCAGCACCTACGCACCCTTCCAATTAGCATCCAATGTTATTTGCACTTTACAGTTTCTCTTTCTTCATACCACCCTTAATTACTCTATTCTTCATAGTTAATGTAAAAATAAAATTATTGAATCATGTTAATACCCTTCAGTATGTAGCATGACATGTTCTTGCATTTTTAGTTTTTTACGGATCTAAGATACATACACTCATAATGAGTGCAATCAGGAAAATGCTACGTACCCTTCAATATATTTATTTAGCACATTGATGAAGTGAGTTCCACGCTGGATTCATTGGACTTTAATTTTGTCTCTTTAGAAGTTGCTCATTCATTTATGCAATGCTTGTTTTGATTACATCTTGTTATATTATTAACAAATTAATAAAACAAATACCGTAGTCATTAAGAATTTAAGATAGTTAAAGCATTGGAAGAGTAGGAATGAATTAATGAATATTTGATGTAACATAGTATGTAATTAGATGATCATAGGGTAAATAAATTTTGATACTTCTAATCTTTTCTAACATTAATTATGATATCCATACCATTTATGTTTTTCTAACAGTCAAGAAATTTATGTTATCGATGGAGGTGATTGTATGTAAGGCGTATGAATCGATTCACTATACTATTAACTAACTGCTAGAATGGCTGTGTGCTTGATTAGAATATAGTAGTATAAAAAAGAATAATTATTGTGGTCATTGAGACTTGAGAGTTGTGATGCGTTCAAAGCTCATGATCAAACCGTAAGTTTAGTTTATTTTTTTTAATCTTTTTAAATTAAAATATGTAAAAAATAATGAGATTTAAGAGCGTGTATAACTAATGCACATAATGAATATTTGAAAATTTTAAAATAGTATATATAAAATTTATTAACATTCTCGTATAGTTATATATACTTGTACTCAATGACGAAGCCAATTCAGTTAAATATAAAAATATTGATTTTTTAATGCCATAAGAGTAGTATTGGTTAAGAAACATTTAATACTTCTTATTAAAGGCTTTTAATTGTTTTTAAAAATGTTAAATATTTTTTTTCTCTGAAAATTATATATTATTTTACTTTTTAATAAGCAATTTTATTTTTATTTTCCTTAATCAATGTCGTGATTAATAGGCCAAAAAGATAAACAGTTAGCTATTGTTAATTGACTATAGTAAGGTATAATATTAATATTAAACTTCTTTTTTCCTTTTTCCTTAATTCCAGGTGCTTTTCCTCATAAGGTGGTTGTTTCTGAAACTAAAAGAATTTGCTCCTGATTTTTGATTAAAAATTGATTCCGTGTAGAAAAGAAAAGCACTCATCAATAGATCACGTGTAAGTGTTCAATTCCTTTTATTTTCTGTTATACTGCCGTAGTAATATTTTGCAGCAATTGTATTGTAAATTTTGTAAAACTATTCATTCCACTGTACCATTATTACAACGGACTAAAAAGTAATGAGGGAGGGGAAAGCAGGTACAATTAAAACGTAGTTTATCAAAGCCGTGTGAACAAAACGAGTAATAGTCATAAAGTTCAACTCTATCTACCAGCATTAACTGCTTTTACTATCAAATTTTTACAATAAATTATATACAAGAAAAGAAAAGAAAAGAAAAATATCTACACTGAAATAATCAACATATATAATAAAAAGTAAAAAATAAATATACAAGACTTATCACTAATTTTATTGTATGTATAAATTGTAAATAATAACGTTATTCTTTATTCATTGAACATGCCGTTGAGCCTACGTACATTTTTCACGCATAACTTGACTCTCAAATAAACCGTACCTATATGTCTGTGGTTCTCTCTCCTTGGAGGAAGCAGTGCATGGGCACACGTAGATGAAGGATGAAGAGATAGATATGCACGTAGTAGTGGCTGATTTGTTGGGTCTTCGGTGCAACACCAACTCAAGCAAAGTAACTTTTTTTCTTTATTTTTTTTAAACCACAAATATTATCCTAAAAAAATCATGTTCTAATTGAATAAAACTTTTATAAGTGATAAATCTCACATTCTAAATATTTAATACAACTATATATCTATACTCAAACATAATATCTTGTGTCAAATCGAAACAACCCATACTAATGGACATGCTATTTTTTATTAATATTTGACCATATATGATGTATTGTTTGCTTTGAGGAGGAATTATCAACTATGGGTCCTTATAGTGCCCCTTATGAAAATCCCACACTATTTGGTTGTAAGATTTTTTTTAGAGGTAATTTCTAATAAGAAAAAAAAATTATAAACTAAAATAAGTTTTTTATTAATTTTTTTATAAATATCATATTATCTTTTAAAAAATTATATTGATGAGCATCTAAAAATTAATTAATAAAAAATTTATTTTTTTAAAAAAATTTATTTTATTTTTTCTTTTAAAAATGTTTCTAAAATATTTTATCCAATCCAAATCCTAAATATACCTGAGACGTGGCCTCTCGTTGCGTTTGTTTGTGGAGACACCTGGGTAGGCACAGTTACATTTAGAGTATGGCACATTCTCTTTGTTTTTCTTCTTCCGATCGAGAGTATGTACTATAGCTACTTGTTTCAGTAGTTGTTTGCCACCTATAAAAACTTTTCGTGTTGGTGATGTCTTTCATTTCCATGATGCCGTGCTCATCTTGTTAATTACCTACTATCTCCTCATCAATATTATTCATCACACGTACGTACCGTGAAAAACACCGTTTGGGCTACCACTGTATACACGCACGCAGTCGATACTCTAATGAAATTCATCCACACCGAGGACACACGAATGCATGATCATAATGAAAATCTGATGTCATGATCAATTATAGAGTGAGATAACATTTGCCCTCTATTTGTTATATGAAAATAAATTAAAAGGAAGGAAGAAATAAAATAAAAAAGACGTGATAGAAATTAATATTAATTTTATAGTTTATTCAAGAAAAAAAATAGAAAAGAAATAATATTTGTTCTTTGAGACCCACCCAAAAACATTTCATATCTTTTACATTTTTTTTTTGTATTTCTATTGTTTTTTTTTTCTTCTTTTTCTTTTTTCTTTATATCCGCCTCTTTTCCAAATAGAGGATTAATATTTTTCAATGTGTAGAAACATCGAAAAGGATTTAATCATGAGAAATAAAAATGTTTTATGATGATAAAATCACGGATGATATATATTTATTTCTTATAAAAATAATTGATG
>PYAF01002615.1:521513-590292 GCA_007407185.1 Glycine tomentella
TTTCTTCCATTTTCTCACGTTTTGGCCTTTAAAAACTGGTCTGCCGACGTTCCCACGCGACTCACTTGACCTCCCACGCGTTTCACTTGAGATGGCAGACAGAAATGCCCTTTCTGAGCCACTTCCCACGCGACTCGCGTCGTCTAACCACGCGACTCGCGCCATACCTTCTGGCCTTCCACGCGACACGCGTGGATCCTACGTGACTCGCGTGGAGCCTCAGAGAAAACCATGTTTTCTGGGTCACTTGCCACGCGACTCGCGTGGATCTTCAAGTGACTCGCGTGACATGGCAGAGCCATCTGCCCTGTGAAACACATATGGCGCGTGTCGCGCCACACTTCAAGTGGGTCGCGCCATATGCCAGAACAGCCATAAAACTTGTATTCATGCTTACTAATTCCAGCTATTACATTTGGCGCCATAAACGCCAATCCTGGCGCCACCGGCGCCGCACCCTTAGCAGGGTTTTCTGACCTGAATCCCCGCGCTATCGCGCTGGATTAAGCGCCGAAATAAAAGTCCTTACATTTTTATTGTCAAAATATTTTTTTAGTTTTTAAATTTTAATATATATATATATATAAATAATAAAATTTATATTTTTATTACGGGTTCACGGATCGGGGTCAACAGGTTAATAGATCTATAAATCTAAACCCGTGACCCAACCCGTACATGAACGATTTTGATCAGTTCGATTTGATTTTGACCCAAATACATAAATGACCCAATTCAAATATTAGGATTGGTTCGAGTTCTTGAGTGACCCATATCCATAAATACCCCTAATCTTAGTAACAACAAAATTGAAAACAAAATAATTTTGTTCATCGTATGTTGTATTAGGGTCCATTTGAAAGGAATGCATGTGAAAGAAAAGAAAATTAAAAGGAAAAAATATTTATACTGATATTGTTTTTATCTGATTGAAGAGAAAGTGTAAGAAAAGAAAGAAAGAATAATTGACTTTTAGAAACATAAATTTAATTTTTCTTCTAATTTAAATTTTAAAATTTTATTTTCTCTCTTCTAAACATATAGTAAATTTTCTCTTTACATTAAAATTAATTCTATTATGTTCTTTAGTCAAAGGTTTAAAACTATTCTAAGGTAGCGTTGTAGAATATAGTGCATGTTTGTTTCTCTAGTTATTTTATTGCAATACAAAGTCCTATACAACTTAAATGCATAAGTATTGAGAAGCTTACTTCTCGAAATGAAAGTTCCAATTGTCACAATCACAATCCAAACATACATGCGCATGGTACTTTATGCCCGTGCCTAGTGGATTACTACTTTCATATGATTGCCATTTTTCTTATGCAAGAATAATTATACAAATTGTGCTATTTATATCATTTATTAATGTTTATATTATATTAATAATAATTATACTTTATCAATATTGTTATGAATGTGATTTGAAATTGATATAAAGTATTTATTTTTGGGCCAATTTTATTTTGGTATTCTGTCTGAAATGAAATTTTTTATAGCATGAGTTTGTAAATCCTATTTATTTTATATCTTTTTGTTAATTGTGATTCAGGACCTTTGGGCAACATCATGATATAAATAAGAAATTTTGTATGTTGAACATATTATGTTGTGTATATTAAAATATTTTTATTGTTTTTCCGCTGGTTATTATGTCAGTTCCATGATAACTTTGAAAGAGATCAATTAAGAGAATTGAGAGAATCTTTGTATTTGCATTTGATCATTATCAACATCGACTTTGAGGGAACAAGAGCCTCCAACTCTTACTACTAAGTCTACTCTTACTGCTAAGCTACTGCTACTCAGAGGATTTTTATGAATTATGGAAACTCTCAAACAGTTCAAGTAACAATTGTAAATATGCTAAGATTTTTTTAAAGTTTGTTGACGAAACGGCTTTTGATGAGACTCGGAAAAGTCAATATATATATATATATATATATATATATATATATATATATATATATATATAAGAATTATGATCATTACCTGATTCCGATCGAAGATTTTAGTTTCACTGTATATTCTCAATTTGACATTTTGAAGTTCTCTTGTAACACTTAAGTCATAAGTAAACCATCACTACTATATGATGATAAACAACATTTATTTTATTTAATCCTTGAATGTTAAAAAAATTTATAATATTTTAATAAATATCGTCAAATATAAATAAATATTATTAATATATTTTTGTGACATTTTATTAGATACTGTGTAGAATTTATATTATTAAAGATTTTAACAACATAAATTATATGCAACATTTAATAAAATGTCATAAAAATATATTAATAATATTTATTTATTGATATTTTTTAAATATTATTTGAAGTTTTTTTAGTAAGTATTATAAAAATAATGTTGTTAAAATTTACCTACGTAGTAGTGTGTTGATGATATTGTTGCTATTATTACTCGATAGGAGCAGTCCATCAAGAAGGATAAATCTTATATTACAGTTTTCAGTTTGCTTCTAAGCCCTAAAACAAGGACGTGGAAAAATATATATACCAAGAATCTCACCATATAATGGTAACAAGGTCGAAATTGCATCCTAATATTTGGGGTCTAGCAAGAAGTTATACATTAAAAATTTCAAGCACCGTAACAAGTTTGGACATAATTTAAGTGACAGCTGTGTCTTTAAGAAGAAAAACCAAAAGCAACTAGTACTTTACGAGCCTAATAAAATTAAGAGAAAGTTGAGTATCAAATCACTGTGGATATAGTTTCTTTAAATCTATCTTCTGGACATTTCTTAGTTTTTATTTATTTTTTGTTATCTCTATTCGGAGAAATTTAATTCCAATTTTAGTTTTTCAATAATATAATTATACTTACAGTTTTGAGTTTATAAATGAAAAACTTGTTAAGCATAGATGTCGATGTAATTATTTTTTTCTATCATCTTTACAGAAGACTTTTATATTAATATAAGTTAATAAACTTACCTTACACAATAATTTATAAATAAATGACAATTTTTAAACTTTCAATATAGACTATTTACGTAAAACGGTAGAAAGCTTTCAAATGTTCATTGTTGAGTTGTGTTAGATGACTGAATTATTGAATTATATACTTCAAATATGCACAATTATACTCAAATTAAACATGAATAAGATCCAACTCAGTTGATTAAATAAAATATAAGAGTTATTATAAATATTTTAGTATGTGATTTTAATTTTTACGTATGAAAAAAAAACACAAATTAAGCAAGCCCAATGTATTTGTACTATTGTATATGTTGGAAAATATAAAATTTGATTGAACCGGGGTACAAGTTGTGTACGTTCACAATCACAATCACAATCCCTTTTGTAGCTTTGAGTAATGTCTAGCTATATAGCTTGATTCTCTTGACACAGCAACCAGCAAGTTGCAAATCAAGTGACTGCTACCTTTGCTTGTTCTTGTCTATTCCCTTTCGAAACGCCATGTGACATCACGTGGTGCACCCCAGACAACACGAATGTGCAAAACTGCTTCTCTGCTCTCCAATTTCGACAGTTAAATTAATGTGCATATATATATATATATATGTTATTAAATATTAAAATCAAAACGTGGTGGTTCTGTGTTTTGCAACATGATATCGATTGATGATATTTCTAGATATATATTTCCTATTATTATCTTCTCTCAATCATGTTTATAGTTTTTATTTATTTATTTGAGGTAGAAGATCAATTTTTAAAAGAGACAACCAAGTTTCGGTTTTGTTTAAGACTTTAGAAGCATGCTCTTAAGATTGAAGTGCACGTCTCTAAGCCAAACCAAATATAATATGCAAGCTTGCCTAACTACATTGCAACTTGAAGTTCGACCCTAAGCTATCTTAGACGTTTGGAAAAGAAAGAGAATAAAAAATTAAAAGAAAGAGATAATTAACTAATTGCCTTCTATTTCTATTTATGTACTTAAGATTCTAAAAAATTATAGAAAATTTAAATAATTGATTTGAAATATCACCATTTTAAAATTATATTTTCCTCTTTCAAATAAAAATGTTAAATACCAATATTACAATGATTTAAGTGGAATTGAACTCAAATACCTAAAAAAATATCTCAAGTTTAAACATTAAAGATGAAAAATATTATTCAAAAGAAAATTTTCATTAAAAATTGTTAATTGTGTTTTCTGTTAAAATTAATGATCAATAAAACTAATAGATGCTTTACAACTATAATATAATTACAAAAATAAAAATGTTAAACAAAATAGTTTGTTCAAAATCTTGTCTTTCTCTCCTTTTTTTTAATAGTCAATTTCTTCAAGAAAGAGAGTTTAGTTATTTTAATTGAGACTTTTTATAGCATAATGGACTAATTTTATCAACAAGTTTCATTTACATATCAAAAGAAAATGGAGCCATGCAAAATCTTATTTAAAAATTTTGACAAATATTACCTAAATTAATCACTCGATGATTCTTCTCCATCTAAACACATAAGATAAACATATTTTTTTATTATTGAAACTCATGATCATTATGGAGGTGCGATTAAAGTTATTGAACGATGATGAGGAGGAAGTAGATTCTTAAATTGAGACTGGGACCAAGGGATCCTAATCATCGTTCTCATCTTCTTTCTAAAGATTATGCTCTGGCTTTTGACCATTGACCGAGAGGCACGTGCACCGCATCCTTCTTTTCATTCAAAATGCAGAAACGATGGTTTCGGCGACGCACGTGCACTCCCTTGTCCCGACATACACTAACATAATCATGCCTTAACTCTCACCTTTGCATTATTTATTGCTCCATTGGTTTTTTTAATCTGCTTTGAATATATCCCCTTTACCCCTTAATTTAATCCCACGGTTAATTAATTTTAATGTAAAGCCACGTTAATGATATCATATAAATTCAAGTGGTACCCACCATGCACGTGACAATGCCTAGACTCTATAACTTGAATTTAAAGCTTTTTTTAACCTCAATGGCAGAAGCAAGTAGTAATTTATTATGACAATTGATTAGTATCACAGTTGTTGCTTACTCGACACCGCCATTTAACATGCAAGGATTAAAAAAAAAAAAGAAAAGTAAGCAATGGTTTTGGTCGATCATAGTTTGATTTCAGTCATTTTACATTGATTTGGTATTTTCTTAAAAAAGAGAGTAATTTTTTAAGAGTGTAACTAAAAACTTAATAAAATAATTTAATCTACTGATTATGATAAGTTAATATTAATTTACCTTTTTAGTGCTTCGATTTGTATAAGAAAATTATTTTGAGTTCTCATGATTTAAGAACTAAATTTCTATTACGTGTTTCTAAAATTTAAAAAGATTTGACTTTTCTGGACTCTGTTTGCCCCGTAGTTTTTGTTGTTGTGTAGGTTGGCCACAGCCCACTGGGTCTCCCTTTGATGGAAAATAAATAAAAGAATATATATTTCAACTTTATTTTTCTAAAGATCAAAATAGATGTTTATGTTTTTAAAAAATAATACTACATATGAAGAACCAAAAACATGGGAAAGAAACAGCATGACATTGATTATATATAGTCGCGTTTTAAACGGGAGAAGAGAGACTGAGGTCATACATAGAGAAGAGAAAAAATACAAGATAATAATAAAAAATTTATTTAGCTAAAGAGAAAAGGAAAATGAAATGAACAGAAAAAATAAATTTTAAAAACAAAAATTTAAATTTCTTTTCCTTCTATTTTTTCAATCCAATTTTCAAGTTTTTTTCTCCCTTATTTTCTTTCTTCTTAATCAAATAGAAAGCATGTCTTCAAGAAAAGCAAAAGTTATGTCACAAGTAGTTCTTCCATAAAGTTTTATCTCGAAAAAGAAATTGAAAATAAACTTGACAAAGTAAGGTAAAAATAGGATAGGTGTCTTACTTTAATTAAGTAGACCTAACTTATTTCTCAAAAGTTTTGAGTTTAACTCATTTATTTAAAACATCTTATACCTTTCGTAAATCTTAATTTAATTAACCTTTCCAAATGTTTTATCCAGCTTAAAAGTTTATTTAACAGTCTGACCTGATGCCTTGAAGGCTCTTTTAAATAATCTAAAGTATATATTTTTTCAGCTAAGTAGACTTTTAAGAAAGATATTTACTTAATTTTTTTTCTGTAAATTAATTTAAGTCAGGTTAAGTGTTCTTCTCTAATCTATTTATAATGATATATTTTCAATTAAATGAATATATGCTCATGGTAATTATGTATGTTTATCATGTCTTCACTTCTTTATTTAATACATGGTAGATACTGAGACTCATATGTATATATTTATAAGATTTTGGTTATTTTAAATTCTCAATATTAGACTTGTAATTTATGGCATGATATTATAATGTAATTCCTAAGTTATGAAGCTTTTTCTTAATAAAACTTTTTTATTTATCAATCTCTTATTCATTCTTCCGAGGTAATAATTAGTAAATCTTATTCATTATTCCGAGGTAACAATTAGTAAATCCGATGGGAATGTGGCACAACTGGGCTCTATATGAGTCCTATATGATGTTGGCATTAATAATTACTCATTATAAGGTTAAGACTTAAAAGACATAAAGCATAAAAATAATAATTAAGAGGCATTTGTTGGGTCGATTGTAGACCTTATTGCTGCCCAAGCTCAGCCACTTGGGCTGGGTATCATTGTGGTTATGTACACGATAATAAGCTTTACACATTTCCATTTATAATATGATGGAAAAGATTATTTGTGTTCTAACTTCTAAGTTAAAAAATAAAATTAATTGTTTAGGAAATTATTATTTCAAATTACAAAATGCTTAGAATTTGTTTTAGTTTTGCTATAAAAAGCATAAACTATTTAAGATTAAATATATATCAGTTTTAAAAGGTTATTATATTTACTATTTATTTACTTTACTTTATTGTTTAGCAATGTCAACGGTATATATATACAAAATATAATGCTATTTTAAGAAATATATAATTCACAACCACAAGAAGTATCCGACCATGTAAAAGTAAAAGTGTAAAACAGGTGTTGTCGAGCTAATTGCTCCATCCCATTAAGAATGAGGTAGGCAACTTCAAACACGGCCCTTGAAAGGGTATTGCTATTGGCACTATTCACATGGGTTTTTTTGGCTGTATTTCCAAATTGTCCCTTGGAATGTGCATTTTTGTTGCACATTTGAAAATTTATATAAGGGAATCATATTTCCTTTGTAGATTTTTTCAATGGAATTGTATTCCCATTATACACCCTAGGGGTGAAAAAATAAAAATAACAAAAATATGACTTCGTTGTATAATGAATAACGGAATCATATTTTTGTTATTTTTACTTTTTCACCCTGAGGTGTACAACGAAAATATGATTCTGTTGTATCCTATACAACAATGAAATCGTATTTCTATTGTTGGCCCCACAACCCCTCATCCCCCTCCTCACCACAGATCAAACCAAACCAAACCTCCCCTCCCCTTCCTATCAAACCAAACCCAACACTTCATCCCCTTCCCCCTCCCAAACCCATTGACCCCTCAACAATAATGATTTAAGATAACTCACCTCAAACCCATAAACCCCTCAACACATATTCAAAAATGGATGACACGACAGTGGAGGGGGTTGCGTGTGCGAAGCCTTGAAGTTCGGGTCAAGCACATGCAATGGTGGCGTTGTGGTCACACACGCAAGGCCTTAGATTTGGGGCAAAGGTGGCGCGGGGGAGGGTGGCGCAATCTGGTGGCGGCATGAGGGGTTGTTGATCTGGATTGGGGTGAGGGAGATGGTTTTGGATCCGAGGAGAAGGGAAGGGGGTGTAGGGATTTGATGAGTGGACAAAACAGAGATTTCACAACATTTTTTTTTTTTACAAGAATACCTATGACGAAAACCTTTTTTATTTGTATGTATCTCAACAAGATTTATGATATGCAAAATAGAAACACATTTTTATGATGATTTTTCAAGACATAGACAAAAACATATTTCCATTAAAGGTATTTTTATCATGTTTTTTAAATGTTTGGTAACAAACTTAGAAATCAGAGCTGTGGGAATAGTAAGGCACTTAAAAATAGCCCTCGTCAAAGAACCAGCAAGGCACTTGTTATGTTTTGGTTGTAGACAGGGCCATTACTTCTCGCACCCCAAAAATTGGTCCCACACCTTTTCAGAATTTTTTTTTTACCTTTTGCATTGGTCAATTCAAAATGTAAAAGGTGTAACCATTCACGAATGTAAAGAACCAATTTGGATTAGCCAATCCGAAAGACAAAAAAAGGTCGCAGAAAGCAATGGCATGTGTCTTGTTGGGTTTCTATGTTATGGATATTAGATTGTGTCCACGCATGCTACATGCCTTGTTAAAAAACGAGACGAGTCTATGATTTTCAGAGTATCTGTACTGTACTCTACTCTCCCTTTACAAAAGAAAGAAAAAGAAACAAGAAAGAACATTCTAATAGTAGATTCAAAGAAATATTTAAGGCTTGATTACCTAATAATAAAATGGTGGTACTTTTATTTTAATTCTAGAAAACGTGTATACCTCACCATATTAATTTATGCAATTAATAATTTTGAAGTCACTTGATAAGACATGAAAAGGAATTTTATTTATTTATTTTAAGTGTTATTTTTATTAAAAACAAATAAATAAAAGTGATAGAGATAAAATAAACGAGTAATTTAAATCTTATATTGTACATATTAGCAAACAAAACATGAGAATTATACATGAGAAAATGTTTTATACACTTTTTCATAAATTCATCTAATCGTAACTTATTATATATAATAAGTTTGTTGATTTTTATAATAATTATTTTAAAATAATTTAAACGATAATTTGTGATTAGATATTACAACGTAAAATTGTTTTTTTTACAGTACATATACAGACATTAAAGTGTTATACGTATTAGTTAATTACAGGTGTTTATGAAGTTAGTAATTTAAGAGTTTATTATTATCATAATCCAGAAAAGAACAAAAGTGAATTCTAGGTAGAGGGTGGAGCCGTTGAAATTACGGTTGAAATGCAAGCAAATGGCAAAGAAGATGATACATACACCACGACCCCAGAACCATTTGTCAATCATCACACGCCATACACAAAAGTCCAAACCTGGCCCTCCCCTTCAACTCTTCCCTTGGAAGTCCCGATTAAAGCACTAATACAATAGTCTTTAAACCAAACACTTGTGAAAGTCCCAAAAGAAAGCTTTGAAAATTCTCATACACAAACCTTTTCTTTATTCCTTCTACAATGTTAAAGTCTCTATCAACACAATTCATAACTTGTTACCTTATCACAGGTGTGTACTGTGACAAGGGTTGTTTCACTAGAATTCATCTTGCTTCTTCTTATTGATAGGGAATTGAAGTTTTTATAGCTTGGAACAATCAAATGGATGCAATCCAAACCGAGAAAATCTATGTTGCTGTTGGGAATGATGTGCAGGATGGATTTAAGACTTTGAATTGGGCTCTCAAGAAGTGGACTTCTCATCCAATTTCCATTGTTATTCTCCATGTCACACCCAATAGTACCAACGATTATGTCCATACACCATGTAAGTTGGAGTTAAGTATCAGCTTTAATTTTTTTTGTGAGCATTGAAATTCAATTGGGTTTAGCTTAGTTTTGTGATTTTGTGGCAGTTGGGAAACTTCCAGCAAGATCTGTGAGTGAGGAGAAACTACAAATTCTCAGGAAAGATGAGCAGGATAAAATCAACAAGCTGCTTTCCAAGTATATTGTTTTCTGTGGCAAGGTAAGTGTCTGTACATTTTATTACTTCAATAGTAGTGTTCAATTACTCAGATCAAATGAAGTGAAATGAGGTTATAGTGGTTTAGTATAATTCCTGAAGCATTGGTTTTTAATCGTGCGGAATGTTATCGTGTGATCCGTGCAACTGACATCACAATAAGGCTTTGTTGTTGTTGTACTCAGATGATATGAAATGAAGTTATAGTGGTTTAGTCTAACTCTAGTCTTCTGTTTGTGCATATACAGGTGCCAGCAGAGATTCTTGAAGTTGAGAAATTTGATGAACCTATGCAAAAGCGCGTCATAGACTTGATCTTTGGTCTAGGAATAACCAAATTGGTCATGGGATTTTCATTTATGAAGCCCTCGATGTACTCTTTCATTCATTTCCTTGCTCTTTTTCTTCTAGAAATTTTTTTAAGCTATGTTAAAGTTTCTCTTGTTTTCCTTAATACATTTTATTTTTATATCATTGATCAGGAAATCTAAAGGTGCTATGAGTGGATTGTTCTATGTTCATCAGCACAAGCCTTCCTTCTGTGAACTGTTCATTATTTGTGGAGGGAAACAAGTTTTCTTAAGAGGGAAGAATGATGAGAAAATCATGGAGGATGATGAGGGGGTCATGGTTGCAAGAATGAGAGATAAGATAACTTTCAAAGATTGGTTAGACAAGTGGTTCAATGACAAAACCAACGATTCACAAGATAGAGTTGCATCACTTTCCTCAAGCAATTTGGAGTCCCCTGTGAACCAAAACCAGTGGGAATTTTACCTCCAGGAAATTGAAAATTACTATCAAGAATTGTTGTCTTCGAAGCCGGAGGAAGGAAGCTGCGTGCAAGAAAATGACGACTCACAGATTGGACCAATTGAGCCACATGTCACTGAACAGAACAATTATAATATGGTAACTATAACAATGACGGATATTTTTCTCAAATATGTGGCCTTGATTAATGCTAATATTTATCTTCTTTGTTCCCTTTCGTTTTGTTTCTTCTAGGGAGTTGTTAGATGATTGGTTTCCCTTTTACATATATGCATAATACAATTTGTTTTTATTGTACACTATTGAAAAAGAAGGCGTCTGTTTGTGAAAGTCTAAATTTGATATGTAATATCTTTCTTTAAAAAATTCTTACTTTGACTCTTGTTAGCATTTGATAAGTATATATTGTAATATAAATTGAGGGTACCCTTTTTTAATCTTTTGGTCGGTTTAGTTTGCAAGATATGGAAGCTATTTTCAAATGTTGATCTTGCTCTAAAGCCGTGATTAGCTTCTATGTGTGCTTTTGGACCCAAAAACAAAAAGTTGTTAAATAGTAGACGTTTGACAATATAGTCATATACTTTATATGTGCCTTTGATTCTTTGTTATTTCACATTATGTGCATGGTGTATTGATTTGTCAAAAATATTGCCTAACTTTGTCTCCTCCTACTCAGAGTACTGCGGAAAAAATTGAGATCCTGAAAAATAAGCTTAATGAAGCTCAGAAGACCATCCAATTAAAGAGGAAAGAAGCCAAGGATAACATAGAGAGGCACACTAAAGCTGAATGGGCAATTTGTTTATGCAACAGTCGGGTAATATTCTAAATCAGTTTAACTTGGTGACACAAATGCAAAATCTTTCCTCTCTCTGTTTTTAATAAATAGTCAAATCAATAAATGAAAGATACAACATTGGCCACATTAAGCCTGGAAGAATAAAAATTACATTTATGGTCTCTAAATATGCAGTACTTTGTCATCAAAAATTTGTATCTATTGATCAAATTAATTCTTGAAATTAGTTACAAAGCAACTACTAAATTAAAAAAAAAAAATACTTAAATAAATGTAGTTTAATTGGTTAGATATATTAAAAGCTTGCATGGAAAGGGAGAGAGACTTGGTTTGATTTTCTCTTAATACATGACTACATTCTTAAAAAGTGACAAATTATTTTAAATGTGACTAAGCCTCTAAAGTTATTTAAGAATGTCTTGAGGTCCCACTAAAGAAGCACCAATTATGATAGCAACAAAAAAATAATTAAAAAATAGGTATATTATTTTGTGTAATATATGAAAATTATAAATTAAAACTTCCTTTAAATTAAGATGCTTATGGGTTAAAATAAATTAACAAAAAGTGTCATTGTTAAGCAATATGTTATACTCCTTTATTTCATTAACAAAAAGAGTAATAGAGAACTGAAAAGATTTAATATGAGACAAAATTAAAGTATACTTTAAATGCTTTTAACAATAATTTGTAATTATAAATGTTGTTTGAATAAATAATATTTACCTTTATTTCATAAATTAAGGATATAATTATATAAAAGTTCAATAATAATAACATTAAAACTCTTTAAAACTATATCTACCATTAAACATATATATTAATCAACATGAGATTATTCTTGTTTAATCGGTTATATCTAATCTAAGCTTTGAATATATATATCTTTGTCAAAAATTAGGAAAAAGATACATAATGACTTTATCTAAATTTGAGTTAGTCCCTCCATCTTAATTATAAGATCTTTTTTAAAAATTTATTTATTCCTTTTTATAAGATCATTTTTTAATTTCTAAATACATTAAGAATTTTTCAACCTTACCTTCAATTATTCTTTCTTATAACATTAAGAAGAAACAATTAAGTGAATAGAAAAAAAAACAATTTTAGAATGATAGTATAAATAATTGACATATTTAATGTGATTAACTAATTTTTTTAAGAAACATAAATTAGTTTTTAAAATCTTATAATTAAATACTGAATTATTATACCAAAGTTAAACATGATTGTAACATGTAGATATCCTCACGTTAGAACCAACAAGAAGTTAAAATTACAACTAAGTTTTATCCTTAATATTAATGTTTTATGTTAGATCATAAACATAATTTTCCTTGTCTAGGGATTAATTTGAGCGTTTGACTGACTACACCTTTTAGGGATTGATTTATCCTTCTTCTTCTTTTTTTCCTCGCATGCCATATACACGTAAATTCTCATCTATTAATGGCTACTTGTTAGGCCGAAGAACTAGAAAGTCGAATACGTGAAGAGGTGAGTGCAAGAGAGGAGCTAAAGAAGGAATTAGACGCAGAGAAGGAGCAAACAGAGGAGATGAGAACGGAGGTGGAAGAGAGGAAGAGGAGGCTGAGCTCCCTCACGGAAGTCCAATCGGAGCTCTCAAACAGGCTCCAAATATGGACGTTAGCGAAGACTCGGGCGGAGACGCAGCTGGAGAAGGCGGTGGTGGAGAGGAGGGAGATGGGGAGGGAGATAGAGGAGCTGAGGCGGCAGAGGGATGTGCTCAACAGAAGGATCGAATTCTGCAAGCAGAAGGACGCCATCGGAATGGCCGCGAGGCTCGCCGAGACAACGTGCTGCGCGTTCAGGGAGTACACCGAGGAGGAGCTCCGTTTGGCGACGGATAACTTCTCCGAGCGCCTTAGGTTGAAGTCCGGCGGGGATTGGACCAATGTGTATAGGGGACGCTTTAACCATTCCACTGTTGCTATCAAGATGCTGCCTTCTTTGTCACACCAACATTTCCAATCTAAGGTACAAATATAAGTATTTCACATCAATTAATTTTCTTTGATCAAGTTTCATCTTATTAATTTGTGTTAATCTTTAATGTAATTTTTTATTAGAGGAATTACTAAATGAAGCTCTAATCCTAGTTGAAAAACAATATAAAAAGTATTTATGAAATGTAATCTTCTGGGGTTTAATATGCTCATATGCTATTACAGGTGTTTATATGTTGGGTAAACTAATCTTATACAGCTTTTTTAAAAAAGTAATAATTGTTATTGATCATAATAAATAATAGAGTTGTAAATTCGTATCAATTTGGTTCATTCAAAGTGGCTCATGATATCATGATAGGTGAATATATTTTTGAATTGGACTGGATTAACCTCATCATAGGCTTATTAGAATTTTGCGAATCCAATCCAATTATTAATAGGTTGGCTTATGGACTAGTCACTAAGTTTAAAAATTACAAATTACAAAAGCAAAACTTTACGTATGTATATTATAATAATTTAGTAGTCATGTCCTAGTTTTACATTGTCATCTAATTATAAATTATTATTGATATGACTTTTAATTATAAATGATAAAAGTCAACAAAACATACCTAATATAGTAAGTTATGATTAGATGATGATGTAAAATTGTTTATACTATCGGTTTATAACTTATTTTCTCATAATATAAACCTTAAAAAATAGACATTAACACATGTAGAATTAAACTTTTCATTTGTGATTTTATCAGCTATAAAAAAAATAATAATAGAAATAAATTGGGTTAATAGGCTAATCTAGCCTAGTTTGGGGCTATAAAAATTCAAGTCAAGTTGGACTAAGGCAAAATTAGTTCGGACTTGAATTTTCACAACCAATTCAATTCATATATTGAACTAATTGTGCCTGATCCATGATGACATATGTTCTATGTTCATGTTAATTTTGTTTCCAAAAATTCTTGTTATATAGAATTTTCAAATAGCTTTTTCCTTGAAAAAATAATAAAATTCTCCCTCAGCTTGAATTTACTAATTTACACTGCATATTTCAGGTGAGGCTTCTTGGTGATATTAGGCAACCTCATTTGGTTGCCATGGTTGGCTTTTGCTTTGAGCCCAAATGCATAGTTTTGGAATACATGCGCAATGGAAGCTTACGAGACATGCTGTTTTCTAGGAGAAGAAACCGAACCTTACGATGGCACGATCGAATACGAATAGCCACAGAAGTTTGTTCGGGCCTGGGCTTTCTCAATGCAGCTAAGCCAAGGCCCGCTATTCATTGTCATTTGACCCCATCGAAAATCCTCCTAGACCGCAATTTGATTGCAAAAATCACGGGCTTTGGGCTCCATGAATGCCATGATGAACATTGTAATGTTGAGTCAGATTTGCAGGCCATAGGGGCTTTGTTAATGCACCTTCTGACTGGAAGAAATTGGGCCGGGCTCATTGAGGAGGTGATGACGGTGGATATAGATAGAGAGGCTTTGGGTGGCGTTCTTGATGAGATGGCTGGACAATGGCCATTGGATCTAGCAAGGGAACTTGCGGGCCTAGCTATGAGATGCATGTCCATCAAAAGCGAGCCCAACTTGGAATTGAGCATTGCAAGGGTTTTAGAGGAACTCAATGAGATAAGAAGAAAGGGGGATGAAATAGTTGGAAGGGAAGGGCGAAAGGCAATCATTAATGGTGGATGTATAAATAGAGAAGGATCCATCGATGTGCCTAGTGTTTTCCTTTGTCCCATACTTCAGGTTACCCTCTTGATCTTTTAATTTTTTAATGAATCAGATCATGTTATAAGCTTCTCCATGAGTATTTATTGGAGAAGAAAAATATAATACAATATTAAACTTCCTCCTTAAAATTAACCCTTAACTTTTTAGATAAGTTAAATAAATAAAAATATCTATAAAAGTTAGGCGCATTAGTTGATTTTACTTTATAGAAGTTTAATTTATTTTAATTTCTCATTTTCTTCTCCTTCAAGGACCTAAGTGTTTCTCCTAGCTAGCTAAAGAGTATGATTTTTCCTTTATTTATTTGTAATGTTTGTGATATGTTGCAAACTTTCATGACCAAACCTGATAAAATTCGAAAAAGCCACTAGCTAAGAGATATCAAGAATGATCATATGTTGAGTCTTGCACATAATGTTGGAACGGACAAGCAAAATTGGAGTTACATTTATGTTTGGTAATAATCCTTGAATTTAAGGTTGTGTTCTTGTGTTGTTGGCTCTGTATGCAGGAGGTAATGAAAAACCCACACGTGGCAGCAGATGGATTTTCTTATGAGCTAGAAGCAATAGAACATTGGCTGCAATCGGGACGTGACACATCACCAATGACAAATTTGAGGCTGAAGCACACATTCCTCACCCCTAATCATACCCTTCGTTCCCTAATTGAGGACTGGCAGACCAACAAATCAACCTAGAGTTACACATAGTATCGAAATATTTTTAGTTCATTAGATCATATGTACAGATAAAATAAGGCTTGTGACTGATTTTTTATTCTCAATATCACTAATGGACCATTAGCTTAGAATTGAAATCCTAACAACACTCTCTTTAATACACTTATTACTTAAAAAACAGCCAATTGAATTAATGACTCAGGCAAATTCAAGTCTAAATCTTTCTAACTTTTGACTTATCATTCTTTTCTTTGATGACTCGCTACAACAATTAGGGTTATACACTAGTTAGTTTGGATTGAGTTTGGCCAAACCCATAATTCAACCCAATCAAATTTGAATGGGTTGATTTGTATCAATTTCCCAAGAAAAGAAATGAAATCTAACCTAAACCAACTCGTTTATAAATGGTTTGGGTTGGGTTGGATCAAAGATCAAAATATTTAATTTTATTTATTCTTTTTTAAAATGCAATATTTTTTATAAACTAATTTTTTTATTAAATGAAATCCAGTAATACATTACTTATAATTGTTATATGTAGACAAATAGTTAAAAAAATCATAGAAGAAATCACATTATTGTCAATTTGGCATCATCATCACATACATTATTGTCAATTTGGCATCATCACCACATAGACTAACGTACAATATTAAACTTGGTTTAAAAACTTAAATATAATAAACAAACACCACACCCACAAAGCCTAAAAATCCATAAATTAATTGAAAATTTCAATGTTCTCAAATAATCAAATGAGTAATGCAAGTGAGATTTCAACTAAAACTAAAATAGTTTGAAATAAATTAAAAAGTAAAATAGATCTACAATCATCTTTGTTGCAACAGATTTGAACCAATTACTTATATATTATATATTAATAATAATAATAATTTAATACAAATTAACGGGTTAATGGACCAGGTCAATGTGTCCAGATATTCAAACTCACGATCCAATCCAAAACTCAACAGGCTTGATTGGTTCGATTCGAGTATGATCCAAATACAAAAATTATTCAACCCAAACTGTTAGATTGATTTGGATCAATTCGAATTCGCATATGACTCGTAAATACTCATAACAACAACTCTTTTAAGTATTAACTCAATGTGAAATTGCAAAAATGAAATATTTATTGATAAGAAATATAAGTACGTGAGTACACTTTTTTTTTTCCCAGACAATTGATGTGTGAAACAACTATCAACTATGAAATTTTCGAAGCATAATAAATATCCTATAGCTATCAGTCTATCACCAATCTAATGTCACTATAGTCATATTACACATCCTTGTATAATTTACCTTTGTCTTCATGAACTGCAACATCTTCCAGTCCCACGGAAGAGAATAAAGGAAGAATAGACATATCCCGGGAGTGGCCTTTTTCTTGAAGGAATGTTACAAGGATTAAAATGTGAGAGTGAACCAAGCATTAGACTCCCAAGCATTTGAAACAACAGCAACACCGGGCTACTTTCTTTGGCAGCGAATATTCAGATTGTTGTGAGGGATCAGTGGCAATGTCTTCTGCTCGCGACCATTCATACACCCCTCGTTCTTCTTGACTGCCAGGGACAGTGTTGTCCAGCAGGAATGCCACCAACAGTGTAACCACCATGTTTAAGGACATAAGAGCATTGATTGCAAAATCAAGCTTGAACATAGAAAATATAATTCATATTCATCAGAAGAGGAAATAAGTTATAGCTGAATTTACAAGAAAATCAAGCAAAAGTAAAGATTTGTCATTAAGGACAAATTTACATGATACCAGTTTCAATCAGGATAAATCCGTTAGGATGTTAGAGGCTTGTGAATTAAGCCAAACTTAATTAATGATGGACAAATTCATCTATAAGCTATACCAGCCAGTCTTTCTTTTGTTTGTTCCTTTTTTACATTTTAAGGCAAAAGATACTTACTTGCTTTATGCCTGAACGGAATGGCCCACTTGATGCTGCTGCTGCATAAGGAACCAGATAACTGGGCAGTATCAGACTTGATTCAGCCTGGTATTGTTGAAAATAAGCAGGGATAGACATGCCCAGGAACAGTGAAACGCCAACTATTGTTATGTTCCTGAAGCTGGCAGATTGACTATACTGTAAATTAGAGAGGCCCAATGCTGCAGTAAGAGCCCACATGAAACACAGTACAGAAGCAGCCAAGGCCAGTGGAATTGAAGCAAGAAGGGCACCCACTTTTCCTACAAAATAAAGCAACAGAGATCGGACAAGACAACAAAATAGCCTGTGTACATACAATCTATCTTATATTAACAGTCATATTTTGAGACTCAAATGAACCAAAATCAAACCACTGCACATCCTTAGATCCATCTCAGCCAGGATGATGGAGAGGAATGAAAACTTATTATGTTGGACAAGAATATTGAATCCAAGTGTTGTTATTTTACCTATAAATGAGAACATGATCAAGAATGCTGCTCCAACTACCACTACCTTCCGACTTGCAACCTTTGTTACGTCAATTGTGTGCATGTTTTCTGTCAAGGTTGTTGCCCCAGTACCAGAACCCCAAAGACCAGCCAATATACTACAGAAACCCTCAAGAGCAATTCCTCGGCTCACAACTCCGGGAGTCGGAGGCCTCGAATTAACTTGCAGAGATGTAGCACGATAAGTTCCAACCTGAAAAAAGGATATACCGTTCACATAGTCACAATTACATACAGTTTCATCTCCTATTTAATATTTAGGTTTGATTCTTGTTTTCAACATGACAATTCATCTTAATGAACCTTGACAATAATCATGCCTTTCAAGTCTAAGAAAATCAATCATATTCAGAAGGCAGGGACCTTGAGTTTTGCCTAAACCCATATAAATGAGGATAATTTGGAATTGCAAGCATTTAAATATGATACTTACTGAATCCACAGAGGCAACCAGTGACACTATGACCATGATTATGGAAGTCCTAAAGTGGAAAATAGGGATACCCCATTGTAAAGGGTATGGAATTCTGACCCATGCAGCAGTAGACAATGCATTGGAAACATCAGTCCTGCAATGCTTCATGGTATATGCATGTTTTCTACATGCATCCAACAGAATGTTTGAACTTGGTATATCTGGATTGCATCCTTTGTAATTATAAGCTCCACCAGCTGTTAAAAAGGACGCATATATCCAAATTATAGTCAAACTCAAGGGAACCTGAAAATATTAAAAAAGTATGTTATAAGAATTTATTATTAAATACACACGTGCTAAAGGAAAGACTTAGCCAACACTGTCCACAATTACTCACACGAAAAACTATAATGAAAGCATAGCATAGCTCATCAATATGAAAAATGAACAAGTAACGTCTTAATTTAAGACACTTACAGCATAAATTCGAAATAAGTGGCGCCCAAAGATAGATATTCCTCGAAGATACTTCAAACAAGAGTTACACGACAAAAAGAAGCAATAATGAGTTTTTGAACACTGCTGAAATCATTTAATATATAAAATAAAAAATAAAAAAACTGTTTACAAAATTCAACAGAAAGCCTCTAACATACAAGAAAACTTTACAAATTATAATTATTAGAAAGCCGTTTCTGATATCAAATATCCTGTATTAGTTTGGTGCTGCTTGAAATGCAAAACATGACTCACCAGAGTGAATATTAGAACCAGCGCTATCTGTGGAATAGTAATTTCTGGGCAAGTGCCTGCTTGTGGAAATCCGTAGCTGAAGAATGCTAAACCTACAGCAGCAACAGTTGGGGCAACCACAACTGGGTTGATTAACCTAAAAGGGTAAAGAATTAACAGATTAGACTCAAGTGTTTACAACCCTCATTAGGTAAAAGTTCAGTAGCTTCTATGACTTCATTGATGTTTATTTCGTGTGTTAATGCTTAGCCATCATAAATATTTAGCAAGGCAACAGAGCAGCAAACTAACAAAATTTTTCTAAATTGAACGCAATACAAAAGATATTTACGGACATATGATATGGCAAGTAACTTCTTACCTCAGTAGAACAGACATTAAACCACTAAATCCCAGGATACATTGGAATACTGAACCTATAATTATAGCTCCTTGGAGTTCCCTCATTATGTGTCTAAATTTCTGCAAATAAAATATACAGGCTTTAATATGTAAACTGAGAATATATCCAAACTAACAGAATAAGACCCAAAAGTTTAATGTAATTTATGAATAACAGGTCCATGTTCTGTTAGTGTTGAGAAAAACTGGCAATGCAGAAATCTATAGAGTTATCAGATACACAATAGCAGAAAGGATAAAGGAAAATTATGATGTGATGATTCAAATATGTATAATTTAAAAAAATTACAAGCCATGTGAAAATTAACCCCTAACTATATTTTCTGAAGTAATTGTATTTCAAAATGCAGATAGTTTACAGATTTAGATTACTTGATATAATTTTGTATGACCAAACTGAAAGAGCCTAAAGCGATGTGTTAATGAATTAACATTTTAATGAGCTTACATGTTCGGTAAGATTCCGATATTCTTGGGCATTTATGATAACTAATGCAGGTGCTAAATACACAAATGAGCTCCCTTGAACTAAAGGCAGTCGAGTACCAAAGTAGGAGTGCAGAATAGTCGTGATGCCAGAAAGAAACAGTATTGTAGAAATTACGGTAGCAGTATCCTTCTGTCATCAGCAATTAATGTAAAAGTGAATAGACAAGAATTTAAAAAACTATCGATTTTCTTAGAGTAACAGGTAGCAAACAGTAATAACAGCATATGCTTACATCGGTTCCACCCATGACAGGTATCATGACTAATGGGATCAATACAAGAGAACCAGCCAATGATAGATAGTGCTGCAGGCCATAATAGATAAGAGGTGCTGCAATTAAAAATGCCAGTATGTAAGTAAAAACGAGGTAATAATAATTTGGCAAGTTTCAGCAACATGATTATGTAAGCACCCCATCTTGTTAGTTACAGCCATAACTTTTGGCCTAGTTGTGTAAGCACCCAATCCAACAGATCTGAAGACTGATATTCTAAGATAAAGATCATGTTTGTAAGGGGGAGGGGCATGGAATTTAGCTTTCCATGCCTGGGTAAATACTAAATAATTCTATAAATTCCTATAAATTGTAGACATTCTCTCTCTCTCTCTCTCTCTCTCTCTCTCCCCTAATTTTTTTTCACATTCATATTCTCTCACCTATGGAAGGGATCTGCAATCAGTCATGGAAAAGAACAGTAGCAACTAGAGATTAAAGCAGTTGATAGCATTCATGCCAAAATCCAATGAAAATAACACTCATACCATCCTCCCTATTCTTAATGAAGATAATACTCGTCACCCACAGACCAATTCACGAAGATATAAATGAACCTACTGACGAGCTTCAGAACATCCAAACATAGGACATAGTTAGCAACACACCATTCAGGCATTCACATTGCTGAACCTACAGCATTATCCAGCTCAAAAGTTATAAAGATAAAAAAAACACACTCCCTAGAGACATGAATTTTCCACACGCATTCAAGTCCAACCAGAAAATTTTCAAACCATCCAAAACTAGCATTCTAAAACATACACTGACAAAAAAAACCAGACAAATCAAGGGTGAAAAAGAAGAACACAAACTAACCAATCCCCGGATTTTCTTTGAGCCCGCACTTCAATCCCAACGGTCCCTGCCACCCTCCATCACCAACCTCCTCCCCTTCTGGAAACACATTGACCTTAACATCCCCATTTCCCTCCTCCCCCTCCTTTTCCTCATTCACAGGAGCAACTGCAGACACTCCATGCCCATTCCCATTCCCATTGAAACCAACTTTCCTCTCACCACCCTCATTTTCCTTCTGTTTGCTCCCCCTCCCATCCAAAACAGCACCATTCTCACCCCTAATTGCACCTCCATGAGACTCTGGCTCGATCTCGTTTTGCCTCATTCTCCCCACCCCCGGATCTATCTCTATCTTCGGAGATGACCCTTCTCTTCTCCTCTCTAAAGCTTCAAACTTTGCACTCCCACTTGTCCCTGCTTCCCCTGAGTAATCAGAAACAAAACCCGTTCTTTTCGCCCACGACCGTAACTCTCGTGGGTTGTGCTCACTTTTCGGCACAAAAGGGTCCACTTTGCCTGCTACACCATCCTGCTGTTTCTTCTTCCCAGTGCCACCCCTCACACTCATCGCCACGTTTCTGTTCAGTGATTCTGAGTTCGACCCAGTTTCCATTGTCACTGATGAACTCTACCCAATTCGGTATAAAGAAGAAAGACGAGATTTTTGGAGGCACAGAGGAAGTAAAATGGTATGAAAGCGAAGAAGGGAGTTCAGTGTGAAACAGTTGATAGCGACGGTGGAACGAAGGAGGGAGTGGAATTTACCGAAACGTCCCTATGGAATGACCGTTGATAAAGGAAGTGTTAAGTGTAGTGTAATGTAGCAGCTGACTGAGTGAAGAAGGTACCAACCAGCCAAGCCAAGCTTTGTTTCCATTTTATCTCTCTTTTGGGCCCTTGAATCAGACAAATTCTGTTTTAATGAATGTGCGTCATTTTTTTTATTCGGTGGGAATCATGAGATTTATTTACAATGTTTTGGCTCTTTGCTTCTGGTTCAAGTAATCTTCTTCTGCTGTGACCAATTGAAAGCTCAAGGAGTGGAGTTGTTCACTTCAATTGATTAACACATGAACACGATGATGATGACATGATGGAAAGAACAGATCTAAATCGGTCCAATCCCAAATTTACTCATGGCGATGACAATTACTTAATTTCTGTATAAAAAAATTACATTTTACACCATAACATTATATATATCGTTCAAATAAAATAATTAATTAAATAAGGTTGGATTTAAATAAATAAAAATTCTTTTTTATATGATCCAAGATTAATACTTTTCATACTTATATTACTTTTTTTTTTTTACCTTGAGATTATGTTTGTTCAAAGGTTCTAAAGTAATTCAAGTTATTGAGTGTAATATTTATTGTGTGTAAGCAGTTCAAGTTGTTGAAAAAAAGTAATGGTTCATGATTTTTAAAGTTGTTAATCTAATTATAAGGAATTAACTCATATTTATATAAAAATATGTTTGATTCTTATTGTTAATATGGAGAAATTATTATTAGATAATTTATATATACTCTTTGAATCTTAGGTTTTGTTCCGACTTTGGTGGACTTTTAGAATTCAACTTACAAATTCTTTTAATAAATAAAAAGATTTCTAAAGTTGTTCATGGAAAAACAAATCTGAAAATGTAACATTTTTGTTGTACTAAGTTATAAAGATTTTTTTTTGGCTCTTTTAAAATGAATAAAGGTAAAGTAAGTAACTTCAATCATTAATAAAAGTTAGTTATTGATATTTTAACATCACATGATTTGTTATGCATATGCATATGACTATTGAGTTTCTCGCTAATGATTAGCATAGCTTATTTTACTAATTTTAGATTAGATCTAAGAATGTAAAAGATTAGACTTGAATTGATCCAAAGACTTTAAATGAGGTGTGAGTCTAATAAGGACTAAAAAATCTTTCTCAAAGATCCCACTTTGGGTTAAGATCAAGTTAACTACTAACACATCCATTTGTCTTGATTAAGAATATTTTTATACTTTTAATCATTATGCTTAATAAGGATGAAGGAAAATACTTTTGGAAAGAACCAAAGGATAAAGGAAGATGATCTCATGGTGACAGTGGAACATTGCAACCAAAACAAAAAGGAAAGGGGAGATTATAACAAAATAAAAAGAGAAAAATGTAGATCCACCTCCAGTATTGCTTGTCATTAGCCATGGTCATGACTAGATCTTGACTAGCCACATGAAATATCAGGAACGAACATGCGCAATTACCATTGATGCCCTATAATTAAAGGTGAGAGACAAGCTTCTGAATACACAACCCACTTAAAGTGGAACATTGAAAATTGGAGAATTTGAGAGTGAAGCATTTTTCTTAATAAAAATTTGGAAATTAGGAAGGAAAATTGGAGAGTAGGTTGGGGGAGAGGGGGAACATTGGGCATGGATAGGGGAAGGATAAGAGAAGAGAAATGGAATAGAGGATAGTAATGTGAGGATTGGGTGGGTGGGAAAAAGAAGAGAAAAAGGAAAATGACTATTTTTATTTTTTTAACCGTTGCATTTTGACACATAAAAATACAAATTATTTTAAATATTACTTGTCAACCACTATAGTTGTGCATTGATCATTTACTATAAATCTTACTATTTACACAAAATAATTAACCATTTACTAGTCTTGTGTATTCATGTTTTTTTACAATTTTTTCAGATTAAAAATTGTAGAATTTGGGCAAGTGGAAATCTATTAATTGTGTCATCGGTGATCAAACTTTGTACAACAACGCTCATTCTCATTCTCATTCTTAATTTCTCAATCTCAATCTCAATTTCAATTTTTTTGTTTCTTGCTAAATGGATACTCGTCAATTTAATTTGTACCTTTCTTGCAATTACAATTTCATGTAAATTTATCAATCTTCTCCTTTTAGTTAAAATTCTCCATTCTTTCCATGTTTCCACAACCACCAATATAACCCAACAATGAATTTTATGCTTTCCAATATTTCTGCAACCACCAAAAAACCAATAATAAATTTTATGCAAAATTATCAACTCCTTTCTACCTAAAGCTCTAAAAAATTTCTTATATCTCTATTATCACCAAACAACTCTGCCATGTTTTGTGTTTTCTCAAATTTTAGTAGTGATGTACAATTCACTAATGCGAAAGTTGAAGCACAAGTTCCACAATTTTTTCTTTTACAAAACAAAAATTGGCCTAAAAAAACATTGCACTTTATCTTTATGAAGGAGAGAATTCCAGTAAAAACATTACAAGTCAAGTTTATAATGGAAGAAGATACACTTCTCATTGAAGCATAACTCAACATTTTGAAAAGATACTATTGTCAATGTTGATAAGAAAACAAATGATCTTATGGTTAAAAGGTAAAGAAAATTACAACAACTTGCAAGTAAATCTACCAAAAAGGGGAAATTGTACAACTTAAAGTTTGGTGCTATAAAATGAATGCTATTGTGCAAAAGTTTATAAGTATTACAAGCAATAGGTGCCCAAAGAAAGACGTGATGACTAAAACATGTTATTTTTTAATAACGAGCCAACTCCACTAGGCATAGCCACATACCAAAAACAATATATTAGAATAGTGAAGAAAGACATAATGAATTATTCGATGACTATTATAATTTTAATTTGAGTTCAATTGAAATAAAAAATAATGAAAGCTCTTAAATCATCCGTGATACTCAAGAACAAACAAAAAATTAAATATGAATCCAAGATGGGTTATATACATGCTCCATAATTTACTTTTAATTTCCAAATATTTTTATAGCATTTTTATCATCTACATTTTTTTAGTAACATTTTTCTTATCAATGTTGTTAAACAGGGGCGGGGCAAACTTTGGCAAACTTTCTGGGGGCCCTGTTTAATATTTTCCTTTTTTAAGAAAGGGGGCCCTCAATTGGCAATTTAAAAATAAATAAAATGTAAAAGTAGTAAAAATTGTTGTTGGTAGGAATTGAACCTTGGACCTCTTAGTTATTAAAAATAGACATTACCATCTCCTCTAGTTTTTAATATTGAACATATGTTGCAGTACTTAATATTTGAGGCCCCTTATTTTTTTGGGCCCTGTGCAGTTGGACACCTTGCATGGGCCCAGAACCGCCCCTGTTGTTAAATATTGATTTAACAATCACGTTAACATTCACATAACTTGTTACATCATTTATTAGTTTAATGTAACAATTACATAATTTTTTTTAGTAAATTATATTTTTATCCTATGAAAATATGAGATTATAAACATATTACATGTAAAAAAAAACCTCCGTACAATTACCGTATTAGATTAATTGATGTAGTGACAAATTATGTGTATACTAATGATGAACATCACATTATTACTTAATGATAATATTAACCTATGAGACAAAAATTGTTAAAAGGAGAAAAATATAAGGATCAAGAATAATATTTTTTTTAAGGACTAAAAAAAAATTTTGTAAGAAATTTAGTAAAAAAAATTAGAAATTACAAAAAATATTTAACGCTATTTGAAATTAAAATAAAAAAACCTATATATACTGCCTAATTTTTCATTCATTCATACATACCCTCGTAAAACCTCGAAGCTTCAAAGAGGGTTTATGAAGATTGAAGAAGAAGGAGGTTGTTTCCCGAACACTGGAGAAGTTTGCAGAGTGAGCAACTGAGCATATACTGCATACGTAATGGAGTTCCCTTCTTCTTCTTCCTCCTCCATCTTCTCCCCGCGCCCATCAGACGACACCGTTTTCTACGCCATATACCCTGACTCACCCACCACAACCACCACCGCGACGCTCCAGTCCCTCCACCTCAAAATCCACGAAACCCTATCTCCCTTCACCGAAGACTACATATGGCAGCACCAGCCCTTCGCTCTCTCCGTTTCAACTCCGCCGAACCCCTCCTGCCCCTGCCCCTCCTCCTCCCACCTCCCCCACCTCCACGGCTGCCTCCGCTTCGGCGACAACCTCGACGACGAGTGGTTCGCCGTCTTCCTCCTCTTCCAAATCTCCCAACGCTTCCCCTCCCTCTCCATTCGCCTCTGGGACTCTGACGGCGACTTCCTCCTCATCGAGGCCGCCTTCCACCTGCCACGCTGGCTCAACCCCGACACCGCGCACCACCGCCTCTTCCTCCGCGACGGAAGCCTCCACATCGTGCCGCGTAACCGCCTCCCCAACCCCTCTCTCATTGACTCCCTCAACTTCATCGCTAATTCCCCTCACGAATCCCTCGCCTCGGACGCAATCCAGCGCGCCGTCAGAAAACGCATAAGTAATTACCCCGAACAAGCTAGGAAGAACATGCATAGGGTTAGGGTTAGGGTTCCGGTGTCCGTGGCGCAGGTTCTGAAGCACGAGCCGCGGCTAATTTCCCTTGCAGTGGAAGGGTTCTACGATAGAGATATAGACACGATGAAGTTCGCGTCGAGGATGGAGAGGTTTGTGGAGAGAGGGAAAGCGGAGGAGTTGGTGTGCGTTTCGGTGAAGATGTCGAGGGCGATGTACGCACAGCTGGTGCAGCAGAGGTTTCAGGCTCCCAAGTGTTACCCGGAGATGCCGTCTCGGAGCGAGAGGGAAGGGTTTGCGGAGGCGGAGCTGGGGATGAAGATAGCGTGTGGGTTGGAGATGATGTATCAGCAGCGGAAGCGCGACGGGGTGGAAGGGAAAGGGAGCTCTTGGGAGGCGTTTAAGAAGAGTTTGGAGAGTAGTGGGTACTTCCAAGGGATGCTTCCGGGTTCCTCTGAGTATCAGAGATTGATGCAGAGTGCTCAAGAGTATTATAGAAATACTTCTCTACACTCTAAGGCCAGGTTGGGATTCGAACTAGGCTATTGATTTTGATTCGAATTGAGTCTTGTTTTTATGTTGGATGGGTATTGGTCTTTAATCTTGGTTGTGTATGTTTAGCTTAGCTCCCTAGGTCATCTTATTTTGTCATTGATGAGATCCCACATTGATTATGAGAAATGTGTCATGGACACCCATTATGCTATAATACACCTAGAGAGAGAAAAATATTGGTATGATAGAGTTTATGATGTGATAGGAACAAAGAGAGATAGATAGAAATGAGAGGTGTTGGTGGAGTGTTTAAAATAAGTGGATGATTGTGTATCATTGCTCATTGATTATAGTCTTATAGATATGACTAAAGTAGAACTTATTATAAAGGCTCAAGCTATCCTTATCTCATGAGCTAACTTTTAGGGTTGAGTTAGTCCCATCCCAAATTCAAGATGACATCAGAGCCAATCATAGATTTCCCTCAAGTGTCCTTAAAAAAACCCTACCTAGCCCTGTGACCTGTCTTTCAATGTCCCATGATCTGGATGTCCAATCTTGGGCGTGAAGGGGTGTGTTGAGATTTCACATTGGTTAGAATGGATGGGTGCTCTTTGTTGTTGATGATGTATATATGTTACTTAGATGGCGCATTGTTCTACTTAGGCTGTGGTGTATTAATGTTGTTTAAGTTTAGCTCTCTAGGTTTTATACTGGTTTTTGTTATTTTATCATTGCTAAGGTGAATGTATGTTGCAGTGACTTGCTGAATGCTCCTGTTAGATGCATAGATGAAATTCTTGCTCTGCCTCATTCGGTGGATGATTTTAAGGATCAGGAGGTTCCTCCATCTGATGATGATTCCTGGCTTTATGGTGGAGAGGAAGAGTTGAACTCTGTTCTTATGGAAAGACAAAAGGAGATGGAACTATATGACTTAAAACACAAAAAGAAAGGGAAAGCAAAAGAGGGTCAAGATGCAGGTCCATCATCTGCTTCGAATGCTGACGATTTTGATCCTGGTGATATAGCAAAAACCATGCAGGCATTTGTCCATAAGTTGTCAAGTTACAAGGGTGCTGAAGCTCCTGAAGACAGGTTCGCTTAGTGATGTACATACTCATTTAACATACCTGAAATGCAAGCAGGCTTAAGTCACCTATTGTATAGGCAGGCATCTTTTCAGGGAAAGGATTTTGGTCATTAAAATGATTTATTTTTCATGATGTTTGGCCATTGACAGAGATTCAGTACCATAGATCCCCAACCGGGATACAAGTCTAAGTCCAACTTCCCTGTCTGTTAATTAAAACTGTTATTCCCAGGTGTCAAATGTGGTCCGGATTGGACAAGCTTATAAAATAGCTTTTCAAATCCATATAAGCTGTTTTGGGCTTATTTTTATAATCTAAAATTCAAAACTTAGAAAACTAGCTTTTTGTGAAGCTGAAACCAGCTCAGGTTTTTATATTTTTTTATATTAATTTCTTAAGTTCTAACTAAAATAACCTTAATTATTTAGTATTGAATAACACATTAACATGTTCTATTTAGTTGATGGTATAAACTATAAATAGTTATTATTCTTGCTACTGATTAATTTTTCTGGATGCTGTCATGATACAGTAGTAACACACATTTAGGTGATACTCAATTGGATACCTTTCTGATTTTGCCGTGTTACTTTACTATGTTAATATCTCTTTATTTTGGGCACTTCTCTTGTAAAGGAATAAGGAAGTAGACCTTGATGTGGACCAATTTATTAAAGACATGGAATCAATAATGATGCATTCAGACGGTGAAGTTGCTAACAGCAATATTGAAGAAGGATCGTCGTCTGACCTGGACATTGGTGAGATTTCATGTCTATGTTTACTTTGTAGGCACTAATTGTTTTGTTGAATAAGTGTTCTCCAGATTTAAATAGATCCTTTCTTTAATTGTTATATGTTAAAACACTTAAACTTGCTTTTGTTTGTGTTTATTTTCTGCTAATGGATTATTTTGTAACGAGTTCTTTTACACCATTACATTGATGCATGTTTTTATGATGTCATGCATGTAAGCACATTACAACTCATGTCTTGTAAGGTTGAAATTACTTTTGGCTATCTGTTTTCTCCAACTCTCTTCCCCTCTCTGGTTTGGTGGAGGATGTGCAGCATCAGAAGTCATAACTCTTTCTTTGTTATGACTGTAGCACGTATAGTTCTCGTAGAATGAAGCTAGGAGCTTCTCTAAGTCCTTTGTGGCTATCCTGTCAAAGATTTGGAATAAGTGCTAGCAAATTTTATCGTGGATTTTCTAAATTCTAATAGGGCTGATAGTACATTTTAAGATTTTCTTTTTCTTTCTTGAGAAATGGTAGAAAGATGTTCATCTCGCCCATAACACATTTCCAATTGAGAAAAGGTCTTAGTCTACAATATCTTGGTGTATTGCTTGGGATAACAGATAACAAAAGTTTACCTTGTTCAATGCTTTACCTCCATCTTTAAGAATAAATAGAAATAAATTGTTGAACTCAACTGTGTCCCCATTCAATATTTATTGGCTTGAAGTTCTCAGATAAGTTCAAACAGCTATCTGTAGCATTCTGGAGTTATCTTTTGGGCTGAAGCACATCACTTGTAGCTGGTTTTTAATGTGTTAACCACACAATGGTTTCAGGATACATGGTATTTAATTTTAGCTGTTAAGTATGAATGTTTGTTTACTTAAAAATATTGATCCTTACTTGAAGAATCTAATATTCCATGCTGAGGATTCTGTTTAATATAGTTTCACTAAAAAGTGCATAATAATTACATGGAATTAATTCTTGCTTACAAGCACACTTTTTTAAGGTTCGGAACTCTTCATGTCTTCAGGGTTGGGGCTGCCTGATGGAAAATTGATCAATTCCCTAGTGTTTTAGGTTACTGATACCTGGGTTTTAGTATGTAGAATGAATTAATTCCTGGAATTCAACCAAATAGTTCCCTTGGTCTGTCAATCTGAATGTCTTCCCCCATGGTATTATTTATGGGTTCTTATATTTTTATTGATGATTATATAGATGATTCTGATGAGAGTGATATTGCTGAATTGGATGTGGATAACGAGGACGGAGAGGATATTTTCATGCGGTCCTATTCTGATGCTATGAATGAAGAACTGAAGGCAACCACCCTTCAGAAAAGTTTTGTTCGTGCTAATGAACAAATTCGTGCTAATGAACAAATTCCGAAGAAGGATCAGGTATTTGTTTGCATTTGCATGAGTAACGAAAGTGTTAAATGTTAATCTGTAACTATGTATAGTGTTACTAAACCTGGCCAGGTTATTTGAAAGGAAATAAATATCTCATTATTATTAAATATTTTTTTTAACCAACTATATGTTATGACATAACTGTTGTATTGTTACTTTTGACATTGATTTAATCTTCTAATATCTTTTTTAAAAAAAAAACAAGTTTACTAAATATTAGAAGAGTAATTTTTTTAATCTCTAAGATTTATTTCATATATCATAAACCTTTGAATCATAAATTTAATATCAGAAGTTTAAGAAACTATCTAAATAATTTAACTTTTTGTAAAATAAATTATAATGTTTTAAAACTATATAATAATTTAAATAATATCAATCTTGAAATGACAAATTAACAAAACGTTAGATAATAATATCATAAGAATAACAGAATTCATGCTCATTCCTTTAACTGGTACAAAATCTTGTTAAGAAATAAGTAAGACTATGAGAGCAAAACATGATACTTGCATGATAGTTCACTAGTTCAGTTTCTATTTTCTTCAGCGAACTTTCGTAAGTGCTATAGTGCAGTTGAAACTTGAAACACTGATGATTTGTTCTATTCTTGCTTTTGAATTCACTTTCAGGGTTCGTCAAATGCATCAGAACATGTTATGGACGAGGATTTTTCTCCTGTAGATGTGGATGTAAATTTAGTAAAAAGCTTACTCGATTCCTTTTCTTCCCAGCAAGGGCTTCCTGGTCCGGCTTCCAATTTGCTTGGCCTCATGGGGGTGCAGTTACCACAAGATGGCAAGAAGGGCAAATGAAGATACTGAAATGTTTTTCCTGGTTTTTGATGTTTTGGGATTCTCCAAAGGTATAGTCTCTGGATGGCATGTTTCCCAGTTTGTTTGCCGATATCCTTTCTCCACATTGGGTAGACACCTGCATAGCAGTGGGCATATGGGAATACTTGCAGTCCCGGTGTGACTGCACCAGGTTTTGGGACTCCATTTGAATAGAAGTGTCTTCTTTCCTTGCCTCCAGAGAAAAGCAAGAGCGCGTTCATCTGTAGCATGTTCATTGGCAGTAATACAAGTGGCAAGAGAAGTCTAGGGAAAATGCATAATTATCTTATATAGCAAATCTGTTTAAATCAGAAGTGATTATCACTAAATGATTCCCAACAGTGGTTTATATTGAGTTTGGGTCATCCATTATTAACAGTTGATGATTGCCCCTTCTTTTTTTTTGGGTTAAGCGATTTCCGTTAATAATGTTACAATTACTGTTTTAGTTAAATCTGGATTTCTACCAAGCCATAAAATTATCAGTACCGAATTACACCCCTTTCCCCTGCCCAAGTTCTCCAAATACGAAGAGAAATGTTAACCAAAATACTACATTTTGTCTTACTTCAACTTGGGATTTATTAACAAGCAAACAAGGAAAAGAAAAGAATCTTCCCTTCTAGTGAAGAGGGAGCTCTCAATACACTAGCTAATATAAAAGAATTATCGCAAAGATAAAAAGTTAAAAAAGCACAGTATGGAAATATTTTACATGACACTGCTCCTACCGGTATTTCCTATGCATTCCAGGGGTCATACAGGAGAAGATTGATTGTTTCTTGGGTTTGGCGCCAAAGATAAATGACCTGAGAGGAACCTTGGCCCGAGTCTCTGATTGTCTTAGCTGGCCATTTTGTTGTCTCTTTGATGCTGAGAACCCAAATTCATCATTCAACTTTACTAGAGCCTTTTCTATTTCAAGTTGGAGAGATGTTACACCATCTAAACCGGCTTGAAGTTCATCGGCAACCTTGTTGTTTTCTTGTTTCATGTTCAAAATCTCACCTTGGAACTTGGCAGCTTGGTAGCTTGTGAACCTGAAGTCATCATCTTCAGCACTGGTTTTCAATGCTGCTGTTATTTCTTCTTGGATGTCACACAAAGATGAGAATCGACTTTGCAGTTCTTCTTTCAGCAAGGCACCTCTTTCCATCCAGACCGTTATTTCATTTTGGATCTCTGTTAGGTGTCTGTAAATTGGTCTTGCATCTGATTTTATAGAATGCTTTATGCTGCTACTACCCTCTGACGACTTCCCTTTTTCCTCTAATTTTGATAAGTCGGTCAGCAAATCTTTGATAGTGGTTTCAAACTTCTGTATCTCAGAGTAATAAGCACTGAATTTTAACCAGAAAGTTAAGTTCTCCTCTAGAACTTCATCCATGTTTGACCGGAATTTCTCTTCAATGGGTGAAGTAGATTCAGGTGGTTCAATTTGTAAAAGTTCCTCTGTGAAATCCTCATTTCCTTCCATGCTTCTCTGCAGGAGACCTAATTTCTGACGCAGATGTCTTATCTCTTCATCTTTCATGGCATTAGCTGTCTTCAGTTCTTTTAGCTGCAAAGATGAATCAGAGTTGCTGTCTTGATATTTCTTCTCTATATCAGCCAGTCTCTTTTTCATATCTTTACAATTCCGAAGAGTATTAGTATACTCACTCAGCAGAACTTGTTCTCTATCCTGCATTCCATTCGTAAACAATTGCTGCCAATCAGGTTCATCTTCTTTTGCTGTTGCCTGCCCCTTGGGATCAACTTTGAGAGCATTATCTATCTCACATGAACTTTGCTTAGCATCATTTTCTTGCTGTTTCTCAGAACTCTCTGAATCTGCCTTGTTGCTTGCTGCCTGCTGACTGACTTCCTGATTTTCTGTGGTAGTGCTCACAGCAACTGTTATCTTTTCATCATCATTGCCAGGATTTACAGTCTTCTCTTGTTCTTCCAACTCTTCTGGAGATTTTCTTTCCACAGGAGTTGCCTCTTCCATTTCTAAGGAACTGGTGACCTTAACCTTATCTACTGACTTAGCATCATTTTCCAGTGAACGGGTGACATTGGGTTCATTAGCAAATGGTGAGCCAGTGACCTCAAGCTTGTTGTCTGATGTTGCATCATCTTCAACAGTACCAGCAACCTTAAGCTCCTTATCTTTTGCATCATCTTCTACCAAACCATTCGTAAGCTCCTTTTCAGACTTAATATCATTCAACAAGATATTGTCTTCCTTCAAAGGAACTTGTCCTTCAGATTTGCTTTTTAATTCAGCCTGGGTTGATGAATCCTTTTGTGTGTGTGATAAATCTGTGGTTTTGGCCTCCTCGCCTGGCTGCTGCACATTTTGGATTTTCTCTGAGAGTTGATCAAGATTACTATGTGCTTCATTGAATTGGGTTTGGAGATTGATATTCTGATCCTCAACAATTTGGTTTAGATCCTGTACTCCATGCATCTTTTCTTCCATCTTTCTCAGTTGTTCATTCAATTTGTTTCTGTCCTTGATAAGGCTTTCCTTATCATTTTCCAGAGTTCGAATTTGCTCTTGAAGTTCATCAGTATCTGTTCTCAATCTCTTTACCATCACAGTCTGGGACGATACTGCAGTTTCCAAGCTGATCACTTTGTTCACTAGCTCATCAATCTTCTCTGCCATTTCTGCCACACTGAGTGATGAATTGGAGCTAGTCTCAAAGTGCTCTTTAATGTTCTCTTTCGATAATTGCAACTCCTGCTTCTTCGGATTCAATCTGGCATTCTCTTCCAAGTCCTTTGTTTCTGCTATTTCTTTTAAATCTCCTTGGACCCTTAGCTCTTCGGAATTACTCCATTCATAATGGAATTCGTCCATGAGAGAGCCCAACTTGGCCTTCACATCCTTTACCCTTTTGGATTCTATTCTTGTTTCATCAAGTGATTTTTCCTGCTTTTCTTGCAACTGTGTCAATGCCTCTTGGCATGATTTAAGAGCAGCTTCTGCCATCAAACGACGAGCTTCATCATCTTCAATATCAACACCTTCTCCAAGCTCATCTTGCAGAGTGGAAACTCTCTCTTGCAATTCCTTGATTTGCTCATCAGTTTCCCAGTACTTAGCAATGGAATTATCATAAGAGTTCTTTACAAACTCTTTCATAGTTTGTAGAGCCAGAATCTGTTTCTGCAGCTTGTCAACCTCTTCAAGTGCCTCTTTTCTGCTCAAACCAGATTTAGGAACTTTCGGAGCAGCAGAAGCTGCTGTGGCAGCTGGTTTCTTGGAATGAAATTTCCTTGTGGCTGTTGCTGTTGTTATGACACTTTTTAAGTCTTTAATGGGAGGCTTTGGAATATTTGTTTTGAGCCCTTCTGCCTTTTTTCTTGAAGGCCTTGGTGATCCATCATCATCTTCTTCATCCATAAATGGGACACGATCTGGAAAGACAGAAGCAATGGTGTTGTTGGCATTTTGCAACTCTGTTGATATGTGATCATATCTTTCGGCTAAAGCTCGGTAAGCCTTGAAAGATTCCTCCACAAAGCTTATCAGTTCTGGTCTCCTTTTGTAATACATTTCTGCTCTCTTGGCAAAAGAGTCTCCCTCTTCATCTAAGAGCTTCAAAACAGTTTGCACTTTTTCCTCCATATCTGCGGGTTTGTTCATTTATTTTAGTTTGCCAGCTATATGCATGTATAAAGGCACATACAAGTGGGTTATGTTGATCTTACACAGGCATCTTGATGTGATTCAAGCAATTTTTTAATTTAAAATGCTAGTTAACAATGTGTAAACAAGTGTCCATTGTTATATCCGCATGTAGGATAGGGGTAAGCATCTCCTAAATTTCTAAAATCATAGGAAATGACTTTAAGGAATGCATACTATACCTAATTTCTCAAATAAGTATATGTTTAATAAGAAAAGGGAAGCTGTACAACAAAATCATCTTCTGAAAGGCGTTTTATCAAGAAAAGGGGGCAAAAAATAGTGTCGCTCTATCAACCTAATTGGCTAAAATAACATTATGTGAATTGAGTCAAACATATTGGATTTTGGGAAAATTCAATTTGAAAAGTGATAGAGGAAGTATGTATGTATATATATATATGTGTGTGTGTGTGTGGTTTTTGATTAGTTGAGGCCCAGATTTGGAAATAAAAGCACGTAGACATTCATTTTCAGAATCCATGAAAAACAATTAAAAACCTTGAGCTTGAGTATCTAACACAACATCAAATCATCTTGTTAAACCTCTCTACTCACGCAGTTGAATTTCCTGATTACCGATAAATACATTATAGACAACACACTATTTTTATGGTAGGCAAGCATAATTTGAAGATTTGATTCCATAGTGAAATGAAATTGATCATCAAAAGCTTATAATATATATAATCTAACGTTGAAGGCAAGGCAAGCCGTGCCATGAATGTGTACAAAAATTCCATCAGAAAAAGGAGATAAAATGGTAGAGTTGATCATCATGTTCTTTGATATGAAAAAGAAAACAAAGATAAATTGATGATCACCTAGAAGGTTTTGCTCCATCCATTTTGATTGCTTTGTTCTGATGTGGCTAACCCACCACCATGAATAAGCATTGCTCGCCGCTCTCTGCAACATATTGGTTGTTTCTTCTTCTGTCTTCTGTGATATCTCTTTAATAATGTGAGAGGCAAAAAGCATGCAAACCGTGTTTCTCCTATTACTCTATCTGTTTAAGATGGGGAAGAGAAGACATGGATTCCATGACAGCAGGGGACCAAGAGAAGAAAGTGGGAAAATGGATTAAGAAAAAAAGGAAGATAATCAACGAAACAGATAGAAAGAGATTCAGAGAGAGAGAGAGAGAACGTGGAAACTAAGATGTTCTGCTAATTATGGGATGATGGAAGGGAGCAAAGTTCTCGCGAATTTAATGTCCAAACCTTGCTTTTGAAAAAGCATGCAGTGCAATAATAAAAATGAAATAAAGAAACATAATGCATGCATCGAACGACCCGCGTGCCTGTGGCATCGTCCAGCTTTGCTTGCTTTTTTTATTTTTTTTCTAACATTGATATAAAGTATTTACCAATTTTGTAAATGATTGATATTTGTTGAAGAATCTATCCACCATCTTTAATGAGATTTTTTCTCTCAATTATATATTTTTTTATTACACTTGTCTAAGAAAATCAATCTAGGATTATTAGGACCTTATTGACAATTTTGCTTGCTTTACACACACACCTTCGATATCTTTCTCTATGTTTTTAGTGTTAAATTAGCTATTTTAGTTGTCATACATTCCTTTAATAGGAGAAATCAAACATAATTTTGATGGAGATAATTGTTAAAAAGATTTAGATATACAAGTGAGTCATTCTCTCAAAGGAAGACTAAAGTTACAAACTTAATTGTTTGGAAAACTTTCTTGTGGTAGCATATTCAAAGTGTTGAGACATCGTTGGTATTTATTATTCTTTTAAGTGAAAAAATTAATTTTTAAAATTTATTTAAAAATTTAAATAAGTATTTCTTTAGAAAAACTGATCCGTACATATACTTAATCTCACTTTAAAGCTGAATTGAAAAAAGAAGAGGAAGAAGAAGAGAGAAGTCTTTAGAATTTTAAAAATGTTGATTTATATATTACTATCATGGTTAATATTTCGAGTTATATACATGTAAGAAAAATATAGAAAAATTTTATTCATAAATTGTTAGTTTAAATGATATTAAATTCAGTTTTTTAAATAAGATTTCATATTTAATATAATGGATTGAAAAAATGTTAAGAGAGATTAGTCATTAAAAAATAATAAATATTTTGTATTAATAACATGATAATAAAAAAAATATTTTACGTGTATTACATATTATCAAACTAAATTAATAATTCAACAATGACTATTTTGACTTAATTAACTCTATATTTGTGTGTTTTTTAAAAATCTATAAATTTTATTATATTAACTTGTTAGTTATCTTTAATATTTTCTTATAATAAATCTCCAACTAACTACTTGATTATAACTTGTTAGTTATCTTTAAACTTTTCATCGTTGCAAGGTGTCGCATCCTGAGATAAAGCAAATTATTTCTCCTACCAAACTGCTACGATGTTCAGATTTTAAATCTAAACTTAATTCATTGTATAATTATATAAATTATTGTAAAGAAAACATAAATGCTCTGTCTAGTACTTTCTAAATTTTATCGTACAAAAAAGTTGCTTAGAAAAGCTGTAATGTAAAGGTGGCGGTGGCCGACTTTTGTCGCAGAAAGATAACCACTTTGTTAACAAAGCTTGAGAGAGGTGCCCCAAATAGAAAATTGAGAATTGTTTTGGAGGCACGTTCTGTTCACGACTTTGGCCTGCACTGACGCTATAAATAGGAAAATGTTAATGAATTATTTTCCTTTTTGAAATCTTTGACCAACTTAATAGTATTGTTTTCAGTAATTATATTCTTCATTTCTTCTCACTAGAAAAGATTTGGAAAGAAAAGCAAAATCTTCTTGAAAGAGAAATCTTATCTATCATCCCACACTGTTACATATTCTTTTTAGCCTAATAATCATCTCTGTCAATTTGGGGAAGAATGTAAAATTTTAAAAATAAGTATTCTTGTGTAAAAAATTAATGTTAGGCTTTAGTTCTATAAAGATTACAAAATAATCTTTGTCCATTGTCATTATTTGTGTTTAAAATTATAAGATTAGTTTGGTGATTGAGGAGAGTATGAGTGAGAAAGAATTATGGGTCAAATTGTTAAGAGTATTATTTGTTTATTTGAATGTTTTGAGGAGAGTATGAGTGAGAAAGAATTATGGGTCAAATTGTTAAGAGTATTATTTGTTTATTTGAATGTTTTTAACTAACAAAAATTAATTGTTAATATTTGTCGATAAAAAAATATTTGTGTTTAAAAAATAATTTTGATTTTACTTTTACATCAGATAATATGATTTTTGTAAATTTATAAACTAGCCATAGTGTAATTTTCAGATGAAATTTACAATTATCGGAAAATTATTATTAAAAACAAAACTCGTTAGTGTGGAAGCAATTTCCAATTCTAGAAAAATGAAACAAATAAAATGAATAATTTGAATGACAGAAAGTTAGAGGGGTAAATAGATTCCCTTGATTATATCATACATAATTATAGTTTCTATATTATATATAAATTTAAAAGTATCCATGCAATATGGTAGTTGCTGCCAATGTTAATTTTTTTTATTGTTTTAACAAAGAAATGACAATCAACCCATGGTTTTGTCATCCAAATATTTTTTTTCTGGAGATGGGAAGATACCTGTCGCGTACTTTTTTTCGGACATCTTAAATTGTCAGTATAAATTATTTTATATGTCAATCTATTAAAAGTCTTTAGAAATGATTTTTTTTTCCTGAAAATAAATTGACAGAATGAGGAGACACTCCAATACTATAGGACATAGGACAGTTATGTTGAAACTCTCGGGTAGAAATTTACCTTAAAGATTATTACATAAACCTGAATTGTAAGTAATTTAACTTAATTATAATTACTCAATTATTTTCTAGATGCCATAGAGAATAATGTGAAAGTTACTTTTACATACTAATAGATTTCAAATTGAGATCTTAGATTATTTTTTAATATATCTTATAATGTCAAATAAGATTAAAGATCTCTCAAAATCTCTTTCATTTTTTTCTTTAATGATAGACCTCATTTTGAGATCTTAAAGAGAGAAAAAAAAAAGAAAAAAATATTCTTTTTTGAATAATGTGTATATCTTAAGATATTTTCTATAAGAATTCATCTTTCATATTGGAGATCTTTTTAACTCTTTTATTTAAAGATATAGTAAAGATCAGATCTTGAACTCAAGATCTTACATTAAAGATGCTCTTACTTATTTGTATCATTAATTCATTTTAGATATAATTTTTAAAATAGTTAGTAAAAGTAAAACTTTTATATTATAGTATATTTTAATTAAGTTCTTCAGTGGATTTCTTTTATTTTCATTTTAAAGTTTATATTCAGCAATGACAACATTATGGTCTTTTTCCGTATATATGTCATCATTCGCTGTTGTCTTCATTTCCTTGTTTTATTTTCCTGTTCTCATGGCATAACTCGCTATCCACAGTGCCTTATAATTTCGAGGTCAAGTCCTATGTTTCATTGTAATTTCATAACAACAATGGAAATGAGGTAATTACGAAGAAAGAAGGAAAGAAACAATGGGAAAGTGACAGAGACAATCAAATTCTTTTATCGTAGTTTTTACCGTCATGCATAAGATAGTGCGATTTTAAATATCACTTTTGTGGAATCTTTTTTTAAACACTTTTATGGAATCTAATTCCTCTCTCTCAAGCCAAAGATTATTCCCCTTATCTGGTTATTCAAGCCTTTAATTCCCCTTCTCTAGTCCCTTGGTGCCTTCGTTGCAGATGAGAATTTTCTTTTTTTAAGGATATATTGTTAGTTATCTCTCTTGTTAATAGGAGAAGGAAATTCTTGTGCAAACAAGTTAACTAATTTTGTAATTATGTCCAGTGTGATCTTCCAATGGTGGGACTCAATCCTTGAAAGATATATATTTGTGTATTAATAAGATCGTTCAATATTTCTTAAAACTCTATCTCTTATGAATCATATAACCAAGAGAACCTATGAATCATAATAGAAGAACTCGTCCCATCCATGAATAAATATTTCATAATAATCTCTTTAGACATGCATTTCGATGTGTGATTGAGGGTGAGAGCTTTAGGGAGGCACCAATCTAGTTGGATCTTCTTCTCTCTTCATAATCTTAACTCGAATTTATATATTTTCGATAATGACAATTTGACAACAAAATACTTGCATATTCTCAACTCTCAAGTCCAGAGCAATATTTTAGCGGGAGAATCATGATTTTTAGAGTCATGTTTTTGGGAATAAATAAAATTTGTTTGGTTGATTATTGAAAAATTTTAGATAATTTTTTTAGGAATAACAAAATTGCACATATTTTTTACCTATTGTTTTAATTATTTACCACATTATATAATTGATAAAGAATAACTGATATTTTTATTGCAATAAAAAAATTAAACTCAAAAAATAAGTTGATAGTCTCCCCTATGAAAAAAAAATCATGAAAAATTGATTAGAAAACATTCCTACAAAAAAATATTATTTTTTAATATATATCAAACATGAGAAATTCTCAAATTCTCAAATTCTCATAAAACAAAAAACTTCTCTTATACCATTCGACGCCCTAAGACTTTTTTTTTTATATATTTAAGACTTATTTACTGTTTATGACAGAATATTTAAATATAGAAATAAATATATTTTTATTATTTTATACAAATCATTAAATTTTAATTAAAAATAATAGTAATATTTTGCATATCAAAAGAAAAATTGTTGACCTAGATTGGCTTCCCCTTAACTTACAGATTTTCCTCGGAATCAATAATGTGAGAGCCACACATTAAAGGCAATCCTCAAAGTTAAGGAAGAATGGACCATTTTCTCATTTGATTGAGAAGACCATATGGCTCATCTATGCATCGCACCTTCATGTGGTCCAACACTTTATATGCCAATTTGGATAAAAAGGGGTATGCAGATTTATAGCCAACAGGATAGGGAAGAGATAAGAGGGAAAACTGCAAAATGAATTTATGAAGTATCAATCAAAAGAAAAAGAAAGAAGGAAAGAAGCAAGGGATGTAATTAACCAACCGGCTTGCGTTGCAAAAGTCAATACATTACAAAACCAAAAGCTCTCCAAAGAGAAGTAAATCAACCAAAATATGTATCTTTTCAAAATTATTTATATTTTTGTTTGTCCATTTACAAATTAAAAAATAATTAGTCAAAAGTATTAATAATCAAGAATGGCAATTGCATTATCCATTTAAAATATTTATTATTTTATTATCAGATACCAAGAGTTATTATAGTTATCATGGTGCTTCATCTCCTGCTTTAGTTCATTGGAATTCTCATCCTTCTCCTCTCGGTGCTATCTGTTAAGCTGATGCTCCAGTCATTGTATCTACTAGGGGCTAATTTTCCTTTTCTTTTGTTTCTTTTAAATTTCCCAACGATTAAAAAAAAAAAATCAGGGTTAAAAAAAATCCCATCTTATCCCAAACATGACTCCTGCAATCCACCATTATAGTAGTTATTGATTGGCAATATAGAATTTTATAGATCGACATTTTCCATTTCAATTTAAGCTTTTACAGCAAGAGGAGAGGAAGATTCTATGTACAAAAAATACACTGGATGATGGATTATTTTGCCTCCTCTACTTCTAGAAGGATGTCAGAAAGGTCCGTAGTCATATAGAAGATGTAGTTTTCTACGCTTCTAAATTCTGAAGAGAAGCCAGCCAGTGTTCCATGTAATTTTTGCCAGCTGAAAATTCAATCACAACTTCAAAATTACCATAAGTGCAGTTCTCTAGTCTCTTCAAAACGCAGATACACAAATAGTACATATCGATGTATCAACAGATATCATCATTTAAACGAATGCTTTCACTCAATTGACTTTCAACAAAAATTCAATGAAACCACTGCCAATGCCATCATTAATTACAAGACAACTTCCCCTAGTTTTGATTTGTACAAAGAGCTCAATTGAAAATGGCAGGTTGTTATTTTAAAAACACTATAGGGCCTAACTTAAAATTTGGTGTATGAAATTGTTACAAGTTCTGAAACAACTTGATCCGTGTGTCCTAGGCTACTACAAAATGATTTTTAAGTATAAACGTACATCCAACCATAAAGATCTAAAAACTAGGACTCATTTTTCATCACAATAAAGAAACAGTTCAGAGATAGAAAGGAAAGAAGTTCTGCTAACATATCTTATTAAGGTATCATATAGTATACAATACGCTATCTTTTATTTCTGTTTATTATTGGAAAAATAATTACAGGGTCGATGATGAGAGAAAAGTAAGAAGTCACTTGACTGTCGTAAAAAGGAAGTCAGTGATTAATAGCCTTGTATAGTGTGCAATTTAGGACCTTAATCAGGTTGTGAAGGTGAATTGAAGTTACTTCAGAGCATAACTTTTTATCTCTCATGAAAACAGCTTAGTAAAAGTGATTTACCACCTGAGTAAGAATTTCAAGCTAAGAATTTGATAATAGAAAGAAAAGAAAAAAAAGCAAAAACCCATATAAGATACACACACAAAAATACAAAAATAAAGTTAAATAAAAAACAAAAACCTCGCAGATCGATGCATTTGAAGACAATTCTAAAAAAAAGGCAAAACTATTTGGTCTATATTATGTATCATGTATTTTCCTATTTGGATTTAGCGAGTCAGAAGCCCCAATTACCATTGCATTTATAATTGCTAAGCAGTGCATTAGCATCTGATAATGACAGACACGTTTCCACATTAGCATCAGAATCATCAACAAGGCCAAACCAACTAAAAAATTATGGATTATACTACACAATAACATAAAAACTTAAAAAGCACTTGAACAAGGATTGTTTTGACTTTAAAGAACCAGCACAAAAAATAAACTCAGAAAAAGTAAAACAGAGCTAGGAGTTTGAAAGCGAACAAAATAACTAAATGAAAACAAAATCATACACAATTCAAGAGTACGTGCTGAATCTTACCAGAAGAAAATTCATTTGGAAGGTTCTTGATGGCACTCAAAAGCTCCTTGTTTGAACTCTCCACCTCCTTCCTATAGCAAGGAACCAGCACAGCAAAACTATTGTCTAAATCATCATCACTCTGAAGGAACTCAGAGCCATGAGGCTCCAACCACCCAATGGAAAAATCTGAGTCATCAGATTCAGAGCTTGACAAACAACCATCACCATCAGATGGCACCAACACAACATCATACTCTCTATCATGTCTCCTCTCTTCCCTGCTCTGACATTTCCTTTTAACCTTCCTGTGAGAAGGAGCTACCTTTGTTCCCTTCACTGAAGGAAACTTCACACTCTCTCTTTCCTTAAAACTCCATTCAGAAGATGAATTCAGTGAAGAGCCACTGGAAACAATAGGCTCTTTCTCCTTGTTGCTACGACCCCACAACCACCATGACAAACGTGTCAAAGAGACAGCCATACTCCCAATTGTGATGATTTCAAAAGCTAAAGAGTCACAATGGTTGAAGAAGCTCTTTTGGAGGCCAAAGATTTGTGAAAGAATGAGGCCAAAAAATTCGAGAAACGGAATGGCCAGTGGTTCCTGCCTGTTGCAGAAACCACTATATTAGGAAATGATCCATTGATTCATTAACAAAAGGAGATCAATTGGAAAATGGGGCACACAAATAAATTCAACCCAACAAACTCATTGATATCAATAACAATCAACAAAAAAACAAACTTTTAGATAAAACAGCACAAGCACGGATGAAACAGATGCAGTGAATTTACCAAGGTTTTTCCAAATATCAAACCCAAATTAGCAAGTTGAAGAACTTAGCCTAGATTCACTGACCCATTTCCCAAAATTAAATGTTAGCAAAAAATTTCTCAGACATTTAGACTCCCAGAAAAGCACAAGAGTATATTAAAAAAAGAAAGAAAAAGGATAAGATAGTTATCAGAATCTTAAAAGAATAAATTTTATCTTGTTTTTTTATTTACCAAAAAATATCAACCCCAAATCTCAAAACACAATGACACACACTCATGCTCGGTCTACTCAAAGCAAAGAATCGAAAGAAAAAAAAAAAACACGAAATCCAGTAAAACTTTTGAGTAAAGACCTTTGCTTTAGGTCAAAATCAAGAATTCCCCCAAACTCAATTCACCAAGGAATCACCGGAAAATCCCACACTCCTCGCCGGAAAAACCGAACCTTTCAAACGGCTAAGCTATCGGAAACAAAAGCAGAGGAGATCGGAGCAAGAGTTTTCTCCGGCGAAAGAAAAAAAAAACCGGCGATACAATGCAAAGACTCAGTAAGTCAATTCGAAACCCTAACTCGCCAATTATCCCTCACTCACTCACTCACTCTCTCTAATCTTCTTCTACTTCCTCCTTCTGCCTCTGTTTTTGGGACACTGAGAACCAAACCCAATAATCGCTCAAAACCTCGTCTTCTTCTGAATTTATAGAGCTATTTTTTTTCACCTTTTTCATCTTTTCACATCCAACGGTCCAGATTGCACCGGTTATTCTGATGAACGTCCAGAGACAAGGTCTTATCCTCTTACTCTACACCCCCACACATCTTATAACGATTCATTCCTGGCCTATAGCATAAGGTATTAACAATATATTTTTTTAACCAGAAAAATATTGGACGTTGATTCGGTGATGAGAGATAATAACCGTCCAAAGATGCTGACGTGGATGACCATTACCCCAATCATGGGATGCATGTGCGGCCAACTTGTCGACACGTGTCAATAATGTAACCCTAAAATAATAAATATAGGATTATATGGAAATGGAATAAATATTGATTAAGTTAAATTAAAGAAGTCGTGTTTTTCTTTATAAGTTTTCCACTTGTCTAGTAAAATGAGCTGTTTAAACATTTTTTTTAAACTGTCAAATATGCTATACTCGGAGAATAAAACAAAATCTTGTAAGAACTTCCTAAGATAAATGAGAAATCAAATCAAGTTTATCTTCTCCAAAGTAACTTCTGTATCAAGTAGGAAACTAGGAATCTCATTGACCATTTAGCAACTCCAACCATCCAATGTCAGCTACATTTTTCCATTTTCACATTAAAGATTGTACTGCACTACTGCTTGTAGTTATATTGGAAAATACTACAGTATATACCAACTTTAGCAATCTTAATTAAATAACTATAGCTATTGTGAGGACTAATTTCGAACTGATTGAATTAATTATAAAAAGTTCATAAATTTAATTAACAAGAAATCTAAGTCATCCAATTAAATATTTCATTAAACTAAAACCGAGGTTATTAATTGGTAATCAATTTCAAGTCTGTGTTAGTGATTTAAGAAGTTGCATTAGACAAATCATATTCAGGTTAAAGAGGGCACGAAACACCTTCGTGATTGATCCGCAAGCTTCTACGAAATTGATTGGAGTCAGTCATCATTTTTTCTACGAGCAAACTGAAAGGTGGGTGTCCATGGAGTAATCAATACTCAAAGAATATAGAATATAGAATATGGGAATTAAGTAATCTAATAAAAAAACTCATAGCCAAAACGATGACAAGTATTGACGTACCAAGAGAAAGAAACAAAAAATGTGTATTTTCTCATTGGATTTTCTTAGAAAGAGCTCCTTCAATTGACTTTTGCCCCTTTGCCTCTCTTCTTTTAATAGATCTACATCGTTACCGTTTGGCTAACGCTATTGCCATTGATGATACGATATCTAATTTAAATCGTAGAGTTGCAAGAATTGATGTTTCGATATAGTAATTAGGGTAGTTTTATAAATGAAGCAATGCTTTCATGATATAAAAATATATAGTAATAAAGGGACGCTAGCGTATTTATATTGTTAAACAAGATCCAATGTAGTTAAAGTTATGGATATTATCATTGATCTAATGATATTTCTTTTATCCGATTTAGCCATTCATTTTTATTGTTTGTGTCACCGATGACATACAATCCAATTATATATGCTAAATATGCTATACACATGGTACTTACTTCTATAGCTTATAATTTATATAATCTAATTAAAACAAGTTTCATTTTGTTTTTAGACACTTTACGATTTTATTTAGTGGAAAGTGGTGTGTTTCAAAGTATGAGCACGAAATGAAAACAAATTATTGCTATATATTTTATGCAGTGACAATAAACTTTTAATGATGCTTCTTTTTTAAGGTGTTCTGAAGATAAATTTTGGCATGCCCTAAATTGTGCTGCACATGTTAAATACAATATATGAGATCTTTTTACATAAAATTTTATAATTTTACACTATTCAATAACTTTTTACTAGATAAGTATTTTACAAAATTCATCATTAGATTGAAATCTTATGTCATGTAGATCACATGTATCAAATTTCACAAAAATCCGAAATCATTTGTGTGGTGATATCAAATAGTCTAATTTTCACATATTTTAGAAGTATATATACCGTTAATTTTTATATATATCAATTAGATTTCAAATGATTTCATATTTTTGTGAAATTTGATACATGTAATCTACATGATATAAGCTTTCAATCTAACGGTGGATTTTGTAAAATACTTATCCAGTAAAAAGTTATTGAATGGTGTAAAAGTATAAAGTTTTACACCGGTGTAAAAGGATCTCATATATATATATATATATATATATATATATATATATATATATATATAATTTGGAAGAGGAAAAGAAAAATTCGAATTGATGGTACTTTTATTTCCTTTCACAAACATTATTTATTGAATTTATTTTTTATTCACTAATATTATAAATACTTTATATTATCAACTAATTATAAATAATTATGATATAAATTTCAAAATAATTATTATAGAAAACTAAAAATCTTATCATGCGTATCAGTCTACAATTAGATGACAATACAAAAATAACCTATATCGTCATGAATTTAATTAAATTTTTATGTAATTATTTATGACTTTTTTAACTATACAAGAGAAATCTTAAATATAGTCGTTATATTATTAGTTTATTATTATTACTGTGGATATAAACCTGAGTTCCTAAACACTTGATTTTTCCGTTTTTTAATACTTTTGAAAGTACAGTTTTTTTTTTTTTTTTTTACTTCAATGATTATATACTATATGTTAAGGAATGATATAGGCTTAATAAAATAAGGTCAAATTTAAATTACAAATGATTAAGTGAGTGAATTTATGTATTTTCCACAAAGGAAGCCAAGGTCATCTCGTGATGTCGTGGTGCCCACAAATCATGCTATGCAATTTCATGTTTCTTAACATTGTAGTTAATATAAGTCATTGATAAGGAATTCAACTTTTTTCTGACACAAATAGATTGAGTATTTGTTTTTTTATTGAAGAGTTTTTTAGTATGTTGAAGAAGGGTCTCTAGAATTAAAGGGTCATTTTGCTTAATTTTTCTAATTGAGAACTTGGATATATGAATATCCGGAAGAGCTGAGGGAAAAGTACCTATAGAAGGTATTCTAATGTTTAAGTAATAAGAGGCAACAACGACATATGTATTAGGGTATACTAGTACTAGGGCGGTTGTAGGTACGAGATGAACATTACGATATTCAATCTCGCTCCACCTCCGACTTTCTCAAGCAAGAAAAATCCGACCCGATCAACTCAATTTTTTTCATCAAACTTGAGACAGGTGCAAATTCATTTGTCCTGCCTAAAAGAGATCACATGTAAATGAAGGGAAAGTGTGATTATCTTAAGAGAAGAATAAAGAAATTTTAATCTCATTGTAAATACAATTATTAAATACAACTATTAAATGTTAATTATATTTTTTCATTCACAAAATTCAAATTCAAAACATGTTGATCAAGAGATTATAATCAGATTCTAGTTGGGAAGGGATGATAAACAAACTGAAACTTGAAAAAAGATTAGAACAAACAAATGAAAACAATAAAGAAAAAAGCCACGCATCGGAGATTTTCACTCTTGCATTTTTCTTAGTGGAGAATGTGAGGTTTGATTCAGCACTAATAAAATTGTACTGCCCAAATTATTGAGAAATCCTTGACTAAATGCACCAAGAATCTTAGGCTCTAATTCACTTTCTAATCTAATTTTTTAGGGCCTTATCCAACCTCACAAGAAAATTCAAAAAATTATTAAAGACTGGCATGGGACATATATAAGGTGAAAATTAGAGAATAATGCACACATTGTACAGTATCTACGATTAAGAAGTTGATTGAAAAGAAAAGGAAAAACCATATCAAATGAACTTAATCATGACAATCACTCTTTGGGAAAAGTAGCATCAAACTTTTCGTGATGATAGCAAGGGTTTTCTGTTTCATAGGGAAAAGTATATCATCATTCAGTTACAAATTAATCATGTTAATGCTATCATGTTACCGTTTCTCTCGCTCTCGTACTCATCTTAATTTCCACTAATCAACTCTGTTGAATTGTTCACTTTATGGTTGGAAAACTTGAAATTGTAAAATGCCTTATTTTTATTTTTTTTTATAGTGAAGTTCCTCTCTAAGATTTATTCATTTCTCATATATCTCATTTAATTTTGAAATATATTGTTACTGTCCCTTTTAAGTTTTACTCATCATCTCATACATGATATTTTTGATAATATCCCGTGCACTGTTTTGTTATATTGACCCGTGTATGGTAATTTTTACAAGATTAAAGATCATTCAACTACCATGTTTTTAATTTCATTTTTTTTTTCTAAAAAATTTCCCGTTGATGCGCTGTAAAATCTAGATTAATCAATCGATATAATAATAGGAAAAGGAACTTTTGTAACCACATTTTCCAACTGATATAGATTTACATGAATTGAGGTAAGGTAATCAATTTGGCCGCAAAGTACAATTGTTAAGAAAACCAAATTGTGGCCACTTGCTTTGTGTCAAAAAGATGGTTGTGGGACATATCTACCCACTTGTACTTGAGCCTGACTTCATGCTAATTAACTTGCAGGTGAACCCTTCACCTTCCCCCACTTAGGGTTGGGCACTCCATGTGCTCTAGACACCAAATGACAACACAACATATTTATTTACTTATTTTCTATTTCCTTGTCACTTCTTCTTTTTTTCACTGGAAAGGAATTTCTTGTTACTTCAGCAAAATGTTAATTGTTTTCTTTTATTTTCTATAACTTTTCTTTAGCATTGTCTGTGCTGCATTATTATTTTTTTTTAGTGAACTATCATTTTATTTCTTGAAATTGGAAAGCATTATTATATTAGTTCCTGAATAAAAAAATTTAAAAAATCTTAAAAGTGTAAATTGACAATCACATAAATTTGAAAAATGTGACTTAAGAAGTAATGTAAATTACTAACATATTTACGTAATAAAATGATAATAAGTAGTTAAATTTAAGTCATTTTTGAGATTTATTTGATATTTTCTTAATTTTAGAAAATGTGATAACGCCCACCAATGATATTTTACTTGATATCTTTTTCTAAAGATCCTGAGAATTTATATAATATTAGTTATTTCTCATGGACAAGTGGAGTATTTGTATATTAGTTGAAATTTCGGCATATAAAATTGAGCGTCAAGACAAAACCACCAGAGAAAGAGAAAATAATTAAATTTGTTTTTTCAAATTCTGTCATGTTCACCAATAATATTTGTGGGATAAATTCACAAGTATGAATATATGTATGGTCTACACAACTGACCAATTCATGACTAACACTTATTTAAAATTGTTGATTAAACAGAACAAAAAATTCTTCTTAGTGCATCTTGACTAAAAGTATTACTGGGTTCATAATTTCATATAATTACAGGATATGCTATGGTTCATAGAATCATTTGAAGCTAGACAATAGAAAATGGTAATCGTGCCCACCCTGTCAATCACTGTTGTTTTAGGAATATATGAAGATTTCTGACCTTATTTGATCATGATGATTCTTCTTTTATGTTATTTCCTCGAAATAAAAAATGTTGGAGCACTGAATTTTGTACTATATAGCATCATATTTTCGTTTCTGTATGCTTGCAGCTTGCGCTGAAAAGAGAGCCAGTGTCTCACCAATTTAGCGACTCTATGTTTAGATAAATGTTGAGAATGTGCTGATACACTTTCCGAATTTTAAGATATAGAATAAAAAAGGAAGAATTTGTTGTTCTAAGAATAAAATGTTAAAAGTATTTTTGAATTCTCCTAGCTCTCCTCCAAGCATATATTTACAAGTTTGGTTGAATTGCCAAGTTAAAGTTTTAATTCCTCAATCTTCTGATTCACCAATTTATTAGTACATAAACTATGATTGTCATAAATTGAGTAAATTAAGGAGATAGGTTAAACCTCTCTCCAATTATATATCATGATGAGTTAAGTTGAGATAAAACCAACTGGCTCAACTGGCTTCTATTCTTATTTATGTGGATGATATGAAAGAGAACCTCTAAATTACTATCATAGAGGGGGTAGACGGCTGTATACCATAGATGGTAGATTTTCATTTCCTAGTAGTTGAAGGACTTAAGTAAGAACAGTGAAAAGAATGATGAATTGGCAATGGTAGAAGAAAAGTAAGGTTGAGATACAAGGAATGTGTGCACGCGTGTACTAAGGTAGTCATTTTCATTACAATTTGGGTTAGTGAATGGTTCACATCAAGGTATGTAGTAGTACGTGCTAAACATATAGCTACATGTAGCTGTGAGGATGCATGCGATTGTGATAGGGTGGACTATATGCTTTGGAGGGCCTTGTGCCTACACAGGTTTCTTTGTCTGGGCACCATCATCCACCCGTTTGTCCTTTCTAGCTATAGTTCATTTTGGCTAACTTATTCTCGATCCGTTGTAACAGGAAAATGATGTAGTTCCGCTCCAATTTTGGGAAGATATGATAGAAAAGAATAGATAAAATGAATAAGGTAAAAAAGAGATGAAAAAGAAAGTGGAAAGATAAAATTACTCTATAAATTGTAGAAAGGCCCTAGCTTTTTGTGTGTTTCGATTCATATTGAAGCATTTAGAATCACATGGAAGGGTGTGTTTGATCTCCGAATGACACGTTTCAATTTGAGTATAGGATGAATTAAATATGATTTTTCTATTGACCATATGTGATATTGTGTTAGAGACATGATTCCAAGTTTTTTTTTTGGACAGAAAATAATTCATGTTTTAGATTCTAGTTTAAGTTTAATTGAAATTTGTTATTGGATTTTGCATCAAACACTAACACGAGTCAAGCTATTTTTTGTTCATGTACATCCTTAGTTGGACTTAAGTATATTTTGGTAATTATGCACCCAAAGTCAATTTTGATTTCAAAAAATTTCAAACAACATTTTGTGTCAAAATTAATTTTCTAATATTTATTATCCAAACAAAATCTACGTTGTCACAAATTCAGATTTACTTAGAATCAATTCTTCAAAATCACGTTGATTCAAAATCAATTCTAAAAAAACCCAAATTATTAATTAACGTAATTTAGATAAATATTTACGTTATGTTTGAAAATGCTTTGAAAGATCGATTATCCTAAAAAATGTCATGTCATTTTTGAAGCAACTAGTTCTTACTTTTCCTTTTTATTTATTTATTGGTGGATGTGAAAAATTACATCCTAAAATCATATCCAAAACACATGTTTCGTGTATGTTTGATTTCACATTAGATTAGATATATAGGAATCCAAATCTGTCGAATCACTCATGTTATGATCTTTTGCATCCTAGGTCTTTCCATTCCTTCATTTGGCTTATGTTCTTAATGTAGTATTCAAACTGAATGACTCTATGAAATTACGCCGCTACTTAAATCACGTTAAAATATTAATTAAAGTGATTTCAAATAACTTTTTACATGTTTGATTCCATGTTGAGAAATTGATTTTGGCTAAAGGAATTTGCCTAGCATCCATATATGTGTTTTGACTTTTATTTGGTAACAACCAACAAGGAGGACCCTAAACGGTAAAGGCCTAAAACAATCATAAAGAAACATATATGATGTTCATACAATCTTACAATTTAGGCTAAAAGAACCTATTCGGCCTCCCCAGGGCCTGTCTAGCCTCCATAGGGGCCTCGTTGGCCTCCACAAGAATCTAGTAGGCCTAGGCATGGAAGGAATTCTCGCCCCATCTTAGAGCAAACTATATAAAGGATTTTCCTTTATCTACCAAGGAAACAAGAACAAACCAAAACCTCCAAATAAGAATAATATTTCCTATACTCACCCAGATGTGGGGATGACACTTATGTAAACTCAATCAAACCTATCCTTAATCTTAGATGTGGTACCATGAAGTAGCTCTAATTAATGTCGAAGTTAGTCCAATAAGAGATCAAACGACTAACAAGAATTCCTAGACAAAAGACATGTTTCCAAACGGGCAGTAACTCATTATGTGTGCGAAGATAGATTGCGATCCAAAGACATATTGTGAAGATGACCACGAAGCTCCATTTCAGATTATCTAGTTTGTTCTTGTGCATGCAAAGAGAGATCACAACGAAGCTCTGTTCCAGATAAATCTTGTATATGTTTGTTCTTGTGTGTGCGAATAGAGATCTTTGTTGCAAAATTAAGAGGAGATGGAACACGATTTGATTTTGTACCAATTGTAATTTCTTGTGTGCATGGAGAGGTCACCATAATGATTATAGGTATAATGCATAATGTGAAGCTGGAAGGCCTCACACAATAGAAGGAAAAGTGTTCTTGCTTGTGCTTCCTTAACAGATTCATGGATTTTTTAAGCTCGGATACCATATTCTAATTTAGATTTGGGCCAAAATCAATCCTACAAAACTAACTTGTAATGTTAGGATTGTCCCACACTTGTATATTTTAATTTGGTTATATAACTAGTCATGGTGGAACCTCCAATACGAACCAAAAAGAAGAGACATGGGATGGCTAGTGTGTCTAAATGAGAAGTGAAGGGACATGAGGAAGAAGAGAATATTTGAAGAGTTAAGATTAAGGATAAAATTAGAATAGAAAGTTTTAAAAAATGGGTAATTTAGTTATAAAATAAGGGGTGTGAAAAGAGGGGACCAATATTAATTTGTCATAGAAAAGATTTTGGGCCCTGAACAATAGACAGCCGAACAAAAAGTAGTTTTTGGACTGGGCCGAAATAAAAGCGTATACAAGCACAAACAATCCAACAGCTAGCTCGTTCAACAATTGTGATTAAATAAACGGTTACGTCTATTTATGGTTATCAAACGTAATATGGATTATGGAATAACCACCTTCTCATTTCTCTCCGATTTTCCTTTCCCAACACTTTGCTCCTACAAACTCAGGTCAGTTTCTGGGTTTCACTTGTTTCTTTTCTTCTCTCTCTCTCTTTTTTTATAGTGTTTGGTTAACATGTTAAAACATTTTTAACCCATGTTATTGCATTGTTAGCATTGTTTAAAATGTTGAATATATGGTTCAGTGTCATGTAAAATGCAATCTAACCAATTCAAATGAAAAATGAAACCTCTCATATTTAGTTTCAATTAAGAGGGTATCATATTATATACGTAAACAGGTAAATAAATATAGGAAGCGAATTAAATGAAGGTAGCATTATGTTAATGCTGAATCAATCAAGCCTCAAATGGGGAATTGAATTTGATATTGTATTAGCTTCTAATGACGAATTGTATGTAGCATTGCCATTGATGATATCGTAATTCTTTCTAATAAATATAGGGACTGTGTTCCTTTTCCTATGTTCAAGACTTAAAGAGAACCAAGCATGTTGTGTTTGTAACATCAACAATTAGATGATCTAATGTTTAAATTTTTTATGACTTTAAACTTTGGACAGAAGCAACGTATCATGGGGTGTGTTTCTTTTTAATGTCTTTAAGTGATATGAATATTTTTTACTGCCATGGCTGATCATAGATAGTTTTCCTAAAAGTACTCTCGAATGATCAAATCTGAGCAATATATACATCAAGTTCAAATTATGTTTTATACCCTCCAATATTTGGCATTATATGTCGTGATTTAGAGGAAGAAATAATAATGCCACCTTGTATTCCTACTCCAATCTCTCTCTATATGCAAACTGCAATGTTTTTTCCGTTGTCTATGTACTTTTCTTTTATCTTGGTTTTGGTCTGGAATCATGTAGCTCTTCATGCCTTTGCTGTATTCAGTGCTGGCAAAGAGGTTTTTTGAAAGTCATGTATGTGAAATACCAAGCAATGGATGTTTATGAAGAAATGGACGAAGCTAAAGCTGAAATTGAGAAACTCAAGGTAAAACTAAGAGACAAGACAAATTCACTTCAGAACATAAAGAAATACTATGATGCACAGGTCAATAAGATACAGGAAGCTATTTTCAAAGTTGAGAAGCTGAATCAAGAAATGCTTCAAAAGGCAGATGATATCAATGATGATCTCAACGAGAGTTTAAATAATAAAGAGTCCATCACCAAACATCTCATTGCTGCAAATGATGAACTTGGAGCAAATTGTGATGATAAATTTAGAAAGTGGCATGATGAAGAAAGAGGGTATGTATTGGCGTTAGAGGAGGCAAATGAGAAACTGGATAACCAAGAAAAACAGATGCATCTTTGCAGACAAGAGAATGAAAGCATGAAAGGTTGCTTTTCAATTTCATACAACAAGTGTTTGGAAATAGAGAAAAATTTAGAAGCATCAAGAGAACTAGGAGAAGCGAATGACATGTTCCAGAAGTTAGAGGAGGAAAACATGAATGTGGAAGAACAATTAGAATGGAAGGAGGAAGAACATTTTAAACATCTTGAAGAGGTACATGAAAAACTTATAGATCAGTTTAAGGCAAGTAAGGAGTGGGAGTTGGAAAAACCTACATTGCTTGATGAGATTTCCTCATTGAAGTCTATGTTAGACTATCATAAAAGAAAATCACATGATCTGCAACACCAGTTACAGATGTGCAACCAAGCCCTAGCTCATGAAGAAAGCCTGAGAAAGCGTCTGGAAGATGAAGTCTCAAATTTGAACAAAGAGAAAGAAGAGAAGTGTTTTCAATTGAAGCAGTTGGAGTTGAAAGATGATGCTTTGATCAGTTCCAAGAAAGATATCAATGAAGAACGAGAGAAAGCAGCATGTTTCATGAGGCAGGTTGAGTCCTATGGACTTGCCAATCTGCTGCATTTGCCACACAACGAATTTGATAGGCACAAGGATTTGCATATGGAAGATGGTTTCAAAAAACAACTTAAGGAAGTTTATGATGCTTTAGACAGGGCAAAAATTGAATTGGATGAGAGAATATGTGAAAAAAGTGAAATGGAGTTTGAATTGAGAATATGGAAATCATATGCTGAACGTTTGAGGAATGCTCTTGAAGAAAATCTTGTCATGCGTAAAGAACTGGAAAATTCACTCCTTGCACAAGTAGATTTTAGTGAAAGCCTCACGCAAGAGAAAGATAGACTGGTTTATAAGTTGGAAGAAAAAGAGAATAAAATAGAGTGCCTGCAGCAACATGTTCTCCTATTTGAACAAGAACCAAAAGTAAAGGAAACAGAAGCTTCTGTTCCAGCAAGCGGGGAAATAGCTGAGTCCTCTGAAAATGTTGAAGTGAGATATCTCCAGATAATTGAAGAGAAGGACAAGATTTTAGAGGAGTTCCAAAAAGAGGTTCTTAGCCTTGAACAAGAGTCATTAAGAAGAGAACTTGAAAGTGCTATGATTGCAAAAGGCAACATGGAAATAACCAATGAGTTAGAGAAAGAGAATCCTATTCAGATTATAAAGGGAAAGAATGTGAGAACAGATGAACTCATGCAACAGGTGACTTCACTGGAACAGAAGTTCACTAGCTCCTTAACCTCCATTTCCTCACAGCTTGCTGAGAAACAGGCTGAAATTATTCATGTCAAAGAAGCTTGTGATAAGATCACAGCAGCTGAGGTTCTAGCTGCACTTGAAGTTGAAGAAAAGAAGTTGATGTTAGTGGAACTTGAGTATGATATCCATGATATGGAGCAGAAACTGAAATCGAAAGATGAAAATTGGAGGCAATCAAAACAGCTTGCATTGGATATTGAAGAGGAAATGGATGCAAAACAATTACAAATAAAAGAGTTGATTGATCAAATGGAGAACAAGCTTAGAGGCTCAGATGTTTTTCTTCAAAAACTCAAGATAGAGAATAGAAGTTTGCTTGAAAGTGCTACAAGATTGTCATCAGAAAGGGAAAACTTGTTGGGTTTTGTTCTATTGGGTGATAAAATGTGTGAGTGCACGCACTACTGCAGACACTCAACTAATGGACACATTGAGAAGCATGGTGCAGTCTTTTGAGAATGATAGTCCAGGAATCAATTTTAAGAAGGATGATGAATTGCTTGTAAAAGAGAATATGATAAAGCATTCTCCCACGGGGATAAAGAAACTTGAAACCTTTTCTGATATAAGGTCACCATTTAAGGAGCTCAACAGTTAGTTGCTTGCAATAGAGAATAGATTTGCTACAGGAATGAGATGTGCTTCTCTTATATTTTAAGCAAAAACGTCATTCAGCTTTAAGCATGATCATTTCTTTGGTCGGGTTTCAGTGCATTTGTTCCATAAATTACACCTAGTTCTTTTTTATATAAGCCAATATTTTTTACCCTCACGTGTGATCTTCCATAAGCTTATAATGTATAATTAAGATTTGTTTGAACGTAAATTTCTCTAAAAATACTTGTAGAAGAATAAAGTAAGAAGAAAAAAATGAAATAAACTTCTCCATAAATTATAATAAGTTTTCATATGGTATTTTAAAAAAACTATATTGGTAAGTTATTTTTACTTACTTCTAAACCTTCTACTTTTTCTTAGAATTTGACAGGTTGTAAAATATTTTTGCAATTTTTAACCTTAACCTAATGTTTTAAATTTTTACATTAATCTTTGAATATACTCCTTATTAAAATTCCTCAAATAATTCAATTGCTAAATGTTGATTAATTTAGTAAGAATTACGTACAACTTACATATATTTTTTTATAATAAAAATATATGAACTGTATCTAATAAAAATGAATAATTTGTATTTCACAAATAAAACTTTGTAAAAACAATATTAAAAAAATTAAAACATTATACTCATTATATATGAATTACATAAAAATCTACTTTTTATATAAATATTAGAGTAAGAGTAGGTCTCTCGTTTTCTTTATTTTCTAATAAAAGACTCGATTTAAATTTTCAATTTTATCTCAACAAAAACGCCAATGATATGATAGCGAAAAAAATGACCACTGGTGTCCGGATGGATGCTTCGCATGTCCGAGAGGACACGTGGAAATCAAAACCGTGGCAGACAACAAGACAACATGCGAATTTCTGGTGCACAAATGCGAGCCATTCGGTCGGGCCCACAAGAAATCAAACTTCAATCAATTGATTTTTTTTTTTTTTAAATTTTAAATAAAAATAATGGCTCTGTTTCTGTTCTGTTCCTTTGCGCTGCGCCTCGTAAAATCTGGCAGACAAAAAACCATTGACGGGTGGAAGCTTTGAGAGAGAGATGCCTCTTCGTCAGAGGTAAGCAACCCATTTTCCAAATTTCTAATCTTTTATGTGCATATTTTAGTTTTCCCAGCTTAATCTGATGTTTCACTGCGTATTCTTTGTTTTATATGTTCAATCCTCCCCCCCTCCCAATTTTTTGTTTGTCTATATCCTGATGTACGTAGCAAATTCAGGCTATTTTTTATGAAAGGGTTATCGAGTTTTTTATTTTGAGTTTACTTTTAGTGTTTTGGTGATGAAACTGTTGTATTTGGTGGTTTAGAATTCAGGGCTGACTTAAAATTTTAAGGCGTGAGGGTTTTGATACTAACTTAGTGCACGTTTGGCTTCATGTTCGATTATCCAGAATCACATTGAAATATCAGTTATCTTGATTTTAGCCAAAGGTTCACATGTTTGATTCCATGGTAAGGAATTGATTTAGAGTCTAAATTAATTTTGAATTGAAGCAACTTTAGGAAACTTTTGCATTGGATAAAATTTATACTAAGTTTTCGAATAAAAACATCTAAACATAAATCAAATTACTTCAAAGTTAATTTTAACGAAAATGAATTTTGTCAATGCTTACCCAGAAACACTTAGAGATGGTGGTGCAAGGGAAGTGATTTTAGTTGGCCTAAAACTTGTACACCTAATTATCTCTATATGTAGGTCTAATTCTATGTTTTGTGATGCGTTTCATCAGGAGCTAGTTTCAGTCATTCTAGAACTTCACTGGAATTTGGTCTCAGAAATATGTATATATTTGGTATCCTTGACCTTTTGATGGTCTTATAATTAATATCAGTTTAGCTGCAGGTAGCTGAGTTGAAAGATTATCAAATTACATCAGCAGCACTTGATCTGCATAGAATGTGTTGAATTGGTGTAAAAAGTCTGAAATACTATATTTGTACATTCTCCGGCTACTAGGGAGACCTTCTTGGATATCTGTTTCGATACAATAATGGCTCTTCCCGGTTCCCTGCAGTTGTCCCATGGATTGGGACTTTGCAGGAACCTGGACTTCAATAAGCATTCGGTACAGAAGTTCTCTAGAATTGTGTATTCTTTGTGCAAGGTTCATTATTTTTGCATCTGCTCTCACCTTCCTTCATATCACTTTATGGTTTACAGAGGGCAACGGGATGTGGCAAGTTACATTTATTTAGTGCAGGTCCTTCACATCCTATTTTGGTATGTTCTTAAAATATAGTGATATGGTCTTGTTGCTTGCTGCTAACTCATTGTGTAATTGGTGTGCCAAAATGTTTTCATGGTATAGTTGTATAACTTCATGACGCAGCGCTGTGTTTTTTTTTTTTATTTATTTATAGACTTCTTGGGAGTTTTGGTTCTATGCAATTTCTTGTCTTTTATCATGTTTTGGTCTTGGGAAATGTTTTTTTTAGTTTGATCTATAATAAGGGAAAAAGGTGAGAATAATAGAAATGAGAATGTTAAGAGGGATGTGTGACCACACAAGAAAGGACATAACATGAAATGATTGTACACAATGAGGTGTTGGTGTGACAACAATCAAGGAAATGTTGACAACATCATTTAAGGTGATATGAACACATATATAAAGACCATTGGAAGCACCAGTGAAGAAAGTAGATTGCATGGTTTTAGTCCTATGAAAAGGGGAAGGGGATTTTATGGTGAATAATATCTCTAAAGATTTTGGTCTTTCACTGAGCCCAATGGCATCGTGTGATCCATGTAGCTGATCTCACCTAGTGGCTAGTGGGACAAGGCTTTTGTTGTCGTTAATCTATAATAAGCTTAACAGCAAATGGTTTTTTCTGTAGCTTAAAATCTCAGGTTTCTTTTTACTTCAATAAATGACTTAGCTCTAGTTTGGATTAGCTTCCAGCTTATGAGAGCTTTTCAATTATAAAGCCCTACTAGCTATGAATATCAAGCTTTGTTAAGTTTGTAGGTGCTTATGAAGTAGTTAGATGAGAGAGCTTTTGAAAAAGTCAAGGCACATAAGCTAATTTTAACTTATATGAGAAATTTTAGTTTTTCTCTTGGAAACAATCAGAACCTTTTTGGCTTTCAGCATGTTTTTATGCTTCAAGCCACCTTTGTTCTGTTTCCTGTTTCCTTAGCTTGTATTTCTCCAGTACTTCTTGTACTGTTTTATTAATACATATATTTATCTTTGCTGATCAAAAAAAAAAAATATGAGAAATTTGATTCATTTTCCTCCTTGATTGATTTTATTTTCATCTCTTGTAAGTGTTTGTTGAAAAGCTTATCCAAACTGGCTCTTATTCATTTGCATTCTACCAGTTTCTGCAATATTGTAAGGCAATAATGTTAAGGTGTTCCTTGTGTGCCTGGATTCATTGATGATTGAATGTTTGCTATATAGTATTGAGGATAACCTGATTGAATGTTAAGGCACATTCATTTTCTTTGTTAGAATTTACTCTAAGAGACAATTTTCTATTGCAGTTCGTGAGACAGGAATGCAGGGTTTTTCAACACCTTCATCATATAAACAGGCCAACACATACATTATCTTGCAAATCCCGCTCCTTTAAGTGTCATTGTTTTTTAGTGTCAGGTCAACCAAATGATCTTCCTGCTGTTAAGGTGGCTGCTACAGTGTTGGCTAGGTAATTTTTGTTTTTTACTGCCAATAAGTGTACAAATTTAAGCAATCTACATGTTTTTTTTGTTTGTATATGTTAAAATTACGGTCTTTTAGATATAGAAGGAGGAAGAGAGATAAAAGAGAATGAAATGATAATTGATATTACAATGTATTGATGTGTTCATAAAACCTAGAGTACTAGTTCTTATTTCTACTAATCATAATCCTAACTAATTAAGGAAATATGGTAATCAATCCTATGTAATAGTGAGGAAATAGGAAGCTTTTATTAGAGGATAATACAAGATACGATAAGATGTTTTTGGATTTTTCCATATATTTTAACGCTCCCCCTTTAGCTAATGCTGACTAAGCTTTAAGCATATTACAAATAACCCTTTAAATAAAAGAAATCAAGCAAATATACTGGATTTTCATGTATTCTAAAGCTTACTAATTAAAATTATTGGATATTTTCATGTATTCTAAAGTATACACTTATGTGTTTTTATGCAGGTCTTGTAATGTGTTGCAAAATAGTCCTATCATAGTAAAGTTGATTCCTGCAGTTGGCATTATCATTTTTGCAATATGGGGTGTTGGTCCATTATTGTTTCAGACAAGGAAATTACTTTTTCAGGTTATATTGCAGATATTCTATTTTTCATCCTTGTACTATTAACTGATTCAATGTAATTAATACCTAAGTTTGATATTGCAGAGGAATGATAGTAGTTGGAAGAAAAGTACCACTTACTTTATAGTAACTTCTTACCTTCAGCCATTACTTTTATGGACTGGAGCAATACTTATTTGCAGGTTTCTCTGTTATGACAATAACTTAATCAGATTCTGAATGCGTTATATCTTTCTTTGTTGCGCACATTCTCCTTGTACTGAATTGTTAACAAATTGCAGATCATTGGAGCCATTAATCCTCCCTTCAGAAACTAGCCAGATTGTTAAGGAACGGCTTTTGAATTTTGTAAGATCATTATCAACAGTACTGGCCTTCGCCTATTGTTTGTCAAGGTGTGCCTTTTTCCTTGTCAGTTTTGATCTCTTGAAACTGATGAATATTTTCGTCACCTAATGATGCACCTAAGTTCTTTGAGCTTTTATTCCTCTTTCAAGAGATAAATTGTCTGATTTTCTATTGTTGTGACAAATTGTGACACCTTACATATTTATTGTCTCGCGGCTTTCTATTTGCTTTATGATGGAACCATTCAACTATAATTCTTTCAAGATTATCATTGTCGTAGCCAGCTTGAGTACTCCAGTCTGATTTTAGGTTCAAATTTAAAATGCTTACTAAGTTTTTCTTCTATAAACTAACTTTGCAATACTCTGGTGCAGTGTAATTCAACAAGTGCAGAAATTTTTAGCAGAGAGTACTGATGCAAGTGAGGCGAGAAATGTCTGTATCTTTTCTTTTTGAATAGGCAACTGATATTATAATTGTATGAAGTTTAAACATGATAAATATATTGTCGATTCCATTTATGTTTTTACCTGTTGGCTGTCATAAATTTAATTGCTATTATTATGACTCTATTGAAACTTGATTTTTCAATCAGTCAGCCAGTGACATTAGTTGGCAATATAGTTGCCCAGCTATATAATGATGCAAAAATTTTCAGCTTTTGGATTTAGCATTTCTCCCTATCAATTTGTTGTACACATTCTGAAGATTATCAATGTGCTAAACTTCTATCTACAGAAGAACATGTAGAACTGAGAACTGTTGAATATATGATGGCAATACCTTTTTCTATGTACATAGGCTAAAACAATTCATTATGGGTGTGTATGTATTTAGATGATATACCATTTATGGAATACCAGTAGCTTGACAACTGCAATGCCAATTGAAGATGATAATTGTAAAAAATTGGAATTTGGTGTATTGTTTTGTTATTAGTTATGGTTCAATTTCAATGACATAGTAAATTGTCTGTTTTTGTTAGATGGGATTCCAATTTGCTGGCAAAGCTGTTTACTCTGCGGTATGGATAGCTGCCTTTTCACTGTTCATGGAATTGCTGGGCTTCTCTACCCAGAAATGGGTTACTGCAGGAGGTCTTGGGACAGTTTTGTTGACCCTTGCTGGTCGTGAGGTGTGGGATTTATCATTGCTTCTAAACATCACAATTCCTTGTATTTTAGTGGCCAAAATGTTATTGTGGCACCTGTTGACGTTCAATGATATTTGTTCAGATATTTACAAACTTCCTTTCAAGTGTGATGATTCATGCAACCCGACCTTTTGTGGTTAATGAATGGATTCAAACAAAGATTGAAGGATACGAGGTTTCTGGTACAGTCGAGGTGTGTTGTACTGTACCTTTTAAATTTTGAATGTGGGAATTACTTACATTAAATATGTACAATATATTTTTTTATGCGTAATAACTTAACAGAAGGAAATTATGAAATATGGTGTAGTGCTTGATACCCTTGAGTCATTCTTTTGAGCATTGATGTTTTCATGCTGTGCAGCATGTTGGCTGGTGGTCACCAACAATTATTAGAGGTGAAGATCGTGAAGCTGTTCACATTCCAAACCACAAATTTACAGTGAATGTTGTGCGGAACCTTAGTCAAAAAACACATTGGCGAATCAAAACCCATCTAGCAATTAGTCATTTGGATGTAAATAAGATTAATGTAAGAAACTGTTTTATTGTTTATAGTTAATTTTTTTCACCAACATTGAGCATTTAATGATAATTTTCCCTATGATGTGACAATTGGTTTAATGCTTCTGCAGAACATTGTTGCTGACATGAGGAAAGTATTAGCCAAAAATCCTCAAGTTGAGCAGCAGAGGTTGCACAGGAGAGTGTTTTTGGACAACATAAATCCTGAAAATCAGGCACTTTTGGTTAGTATGAAGTAGTTAATCTTGCATACCAATGATTCTATGTTAATTGACAGGGATCTTAAATACAATTTTATTCTATATTCCTCTTTTATATAAATAATTAGCTACAGTACATCATTATGCGATAAACAATTTATCGACGACGAAGAATTCATTCTGTACTTTGCATTTTATAGATTAACTTAACTTTCAGTTCCAGTAGGACCAAACCATGTGTCTTTTGTAATCTGTGATCTAACTTTGTGTGCTTTCTATAGTCACGATTCCTGCTTTAAACCCTACCCCTGGACTTTATTGTGATTCAGTTATTTGAAAAAAATGACACGAATCAGTATCTCTATGAAAATTTGGCTTTCTTCCTCCTATTATGCTTTATATTTAGAGTTTTAATTTAGTTTGAGGTTTCATGGTAAATATCATGTTTAAATACTAGGATACTTTTGTTAATGCTGTATTCACTGTCCAAAATTGGGTAGATAGAAATTTTTCATCCCTAAACCTTAAAAATAGTTAATGAATACTTAAACCAAATAAGTTGATAGTCTACATGGTTTAGTGTCTAAACCTGATAAAAGTATTATAAAGGACTCAGTCCACATATAAACAGTACATACCTGCTTTTGTTACATGTGCATCTATCATGATTGGAACTTTCACCAAACCTGATCAAACCAGACTATTGCCCACGTTTATCTATGTAATATCCAGTAGTATTATATATTTATTACATTTCTTATCTATGATTTTCACAGATTCTGGTGTCTTGCTTTGTTAAGACCTCACATTTTGAAGAATATCTGTGTGTTAAGGTATGACAACTTCCATATTTATCTAGAATGCCTTGAGATAAGCATCTCATAAACTATAGGATTTCTTTCTATTTAGTATTACTGTTCAAGGATTTGGCTAATTTTTCATCCATTGAATTTTGAAATAGGAAGCTATACTGTTGGATCTTCTTAGAGTTATTGGCCATCACCGAGCCCGACTTGCCACACCGGTCCGTACCCTGCAGAAAATATACAGTGATGCTGACTTGGAGAACATACCATTTGCAGATTCAACATTTGGTCGTGGTGCTGGGACAGTACCTAACCGTCCATTATTAGTGATTGAACCATCTTACAAGATCAATGGAGATGATAAGAAAAGTCGATCTGCACGGCCAGCTGTGGATCAAGATAACAAGACAGCTACGCAAACCAAAGTTGACACCAATACAGACAACGTGGCTAGAGGAACCCAAGATGACACTGAGGGGGATAACAAAGTTGTGACACCTAACTCTGATGCAAATGGAAACTCTAGGACAGTTGTGACACCCAAACCTGGTCCTGAAGTGGGTGAAAACAAGCCACTGAAATCAGATTCAAACAAGGAGAACGTGGAGGTGCCAGAATCTCCTTCTAAATCCAAAGTTACTGGTTTCGTAGTGGATAATTCAGCCCAGAAGGATGTAGATGTCAAACAATCCAAGGTTCAGATCACTAAAAACATAAAGCCTAATATTGATTCTGACAATGTAGTGTCCTCCTCAACTAACAATGCTGACAAAATTGGTGGACTTAATACGAATATGCCAATGAAACAGCAAGGGGAAAAGAAACCTGCTGCACAGGCTCATGCATCCAGGACTGTTCTTGAAGAGAATATAGTACTAGGTGTTGCATTGGAGGGATCAAAGAGAACACTTCCCATTGATGAGGAGATTGACAATGTGACATGTCGAGAGGCAAAGGAAATGGCTGCATTGCAGGGTGGAAATGGATCTCCAAAGGCTCCAGATGGAAATGACAAGTAGTTATTATAGAAGTGAGCTCTTGTTTGAAAGCTCAATGTTCCAAGTCCAGTTGTACACTGCTTTGAACCAGTTTCCCACCCCTAGGAAGTTGTATATATTATCACTTATTGTGTCACACCCCCCTTTTACAAAGGACTCGAGCTGTATTGTCATATCATTTCATTGTTTTTGCTGTTTCAGCAATATATGGAAAAGGGCTTTCTCCAATTTTTCGATTATACTGTCAAAATTGTTTACTATGGATTTTTATTTTACTAGAAGATAATCCACTAACAAATAGTTATAAAATTTGGATTTACACTTCATTCTTAAAGAACATCAGAAGCAATGGATTATAAACACAATCTTGTGTGTAAATAAGTGTCAATTGTTCTGCACAAATATAGTTTATTTTTCAATTATAACATATACGCTCAATGGATTATAACCCTACCCCTTCTAATGTTTTGTTGGCTATTGCCTCTAAGGTATGGTGCGATAATGGCTTTTAATAAGGTAGTGTGCTACTCTGACTCAAAAGGACACAATGTAGAGCTTTCTATTTATCATCACCATAACAAAAAAGTACAAATAATAAAAGATTATTTGCTATGAGACTTGGATTGCAGGTTGTTTCAGATAGCTCGAGGTTACCTCTAACGGCTTGGTCACAATATCAGAATTACCCGTTACTTTATTCTACTCTAGAATTCAACACTAAATTAGAAATATTCATCTGTAATATTCAAGTAGCCAAAAGTGGCTTTAAAAAGACGACCAATACAAGCAAAAGGACAAGACAAGCGTCCTGACTCAACGGTCGAAAACCAACTGTCCTACGCACAGGCACAACTGTAAAACGAAAACAATAACCTTTTAAATTTCTTTTCATCACAAAATCTCTGAATTTGTTTGGTACTCTTTTTTCTCTTTTGGGCCTTTCTTCATTTTTGGCCCCATCCTCATTAGATAAGCAATGCTGGTGATTGCAAAAAACACACTAAGCTACCTTGGCATAAAATTTATGTTCCTGCAACAACTTCAAAATTTTAGCTAAATGAGTTAAATGGTCAATCAAAGTAAAGCTATAAATTAGAATGTCATCAAATAAAACTTAAACAAACCGCCTTAAGAATTGCCCAAGTAATCGTTCATAGTTGCTTGGAATGTGGCTGGAGCGTTTGTGAGACCAAAAGACATCACCAAAAACTCAGTGACCCTCAACTGTTCTAAAGGGTGCCAAACAAATTTGATGATAACCGGAGCAAAGATTAATCTTATTAAAATAAGTGGGCCCGCGAAGCTCATCCAAAAGTTCATCGACTATTGGAATAGGAAAACAACCCTTGATAGTAATGGCATTGAGAGCTCTATAATCACACAAAAATGCCAAGTGCCATCTTTTTTACGCACTAGAAGCACAGGAAACAAAAAAGGACTATGGCTAGGAATTATGAGTGCATCCTTGAGCATTTCTTGAATTAATTGGGTCATTGCATCTTACTGGACATGAGGGTACCTGTAGGGCTTCACTTTTACAGGTTGGGAAAGGGGAATAAATGGAATTTTGTGGTCATGACTACGAGGTAGGGGTAATCTGTGAGGTTTTTTGAAGATGGATGAAATTTTTTGAAGTAAAGGTTGGACAGTATGGTGGACATTGGTGAAGAGTTGGAAATTGGACTCTAAGAAATGGTTAGAAAGGGTATCAAAAGTAATCAAGTGAAAAGATGCAATGGAATTATGTTGGACCATGGTGCATAATTGGTGAAAAATGGCCCGAGTGGGTAATGAAGCCCCATCTCCCGTCTATGTGGTGTGCTCATTATCTAAGTGTCATAGATGGTATGACAAAGTCAAAAGTGACAAGTCCCAAAGACCTTAACCAATCAATACCCAGCACTAACTCCGCTCCTTGTATAGGCAATAAATAGATTGGTACCTTAAACGCATGGGATTGGATTAAAAAAGGAACCTAAGGACATAACCCAGAACGAAAAATGTGGTCCCTGTTTCCTACCATAACCGCAAAAGAAGGGATCGATGTGGTGGGTAGGTGTAAAGTTTTAGCCAAACTAGAAAGCAAGATATTATGAGAGCTTCCTTAGTCTACTAAGACTGTAACTAGTGGGCCCTTAATAGTCCCTTGAAAACGCAAGGCTTGGGGGGAGGGCACGCCAATCTAGGCTTGGAGCGAGAGGTGTAGGTGAATGGGAGAGTTATCTGAATCGGTGTGTGAGTAAGTGGGTGGGGGAAGGAAGGGTTCTACTGGTTCAGATATCACACCATTCTCTAAGGATTCATCATTCTTAATTAACAACATAAATTTAGGAGTTTGGCATGTTAGATATAAAGGGAGTTGGAAGAATCAAGTTAAGGATGAACTTTGTGTCTTAGAAAAAAGATTTTAAATTTTCATATGTCAAGACATTTGTAATTTATTAAGTGTTTAAAAGGTTTATCTTATGATCCTTGCATTTTATAAACATGATCATTAACATGCATACATGATTTCATTAAAGCATAAAAATTTTCATGTTTATATAAAGAAATTGATTTCTCATAGTTAAGTTTAGGAAAATTCATTTTAGCAATGATTTAATCGATTACCAACATTGGTAATCATTACTTAAGCTATGAAGAACATTGTAATCGATTACAGGCAAATGATAATCGATTACACAGTGTAAAAATTCAAAAGCAAGTCTGACTGCTTTAATCATTATCATACTCTGTAATCGATTACATAAGCTTAAAGTTGAATCTGCTATGACTGTTTTAATCGATTACACATCGATTTAATCAATTAAATTGCTCTTATACGTTTTCCAGAAAGAACTTAGAACACTTTAATCGATTATTTTGTGTATTAATCGATTACATTAGTTAAAATAACTGATTACATTGATAATTTAATCAATTACATTGAGCTTACTCTGTTTTCTATAAAAAGTTATTGGGTATGTGATTTTTATAATACATCTTAGAACGTGAGAAAATATACATCTTGCTTTTACAAAGAACTCATTCACTTCAAAAGCTCTAAAAGTCTGAGAAAAGTTTTTCTCTATATCTTGACTCAAAACTCTATTTTCATACAAAAAGGATCATGTTGTTTTTAACGAAGACTGAACAAGAGGTTTCAAGAAAGTTGTGTTCTGCAAAGCATTCATTCAAACTTTGCTTGATTGGTAAAATACATCTCATTCGTATGTTGAGAATCATGAGGTGATATCTTTCTTGAACTCTTAAGTGTAATTTGTTTTGTCTGTTTTTAGTTCTTGTATTTTCTAAGATCAAAAAGGTTCTTTAAAGTTTTTTTCTGGAGTAGTGTTCTCTGGTGTAAGGACCCTGAGATCTGGCGCGGGTGGCGCGGGGCACCGCGCGGTTAGCGCCAGGTCCTTTGGTAGAAAACCAAGTTTGAGGTGTGGCGCGGGTAGTGTCGAGGTCGCGCGGATCGCGCCAGAGATGCCTGGAAACCCATTTCATGCGGGTTATTCACGCTGGTAGCGTGAACTATGGCGCGAGTAGCGTGACATGGTCGAGGAGGTTGGCGCGGATGGCGCCACAGGGCGGCAAGATGGCGCGAGTAGCGCGGGTATGACGCGGTTGGCGCCGGGATGACGGTGCAGTTGGCGCGGTTAGCGCAAGATCTGGCGCGACCTCAGACAGGCCCAGTATAAAAGGCTGATCGTGTTTTAAGGGAAGGGAGAGACTTCTTCTTCTTCCTCTGAGCGCCCAACCTCCATTGGAGGGGTTCCCAAGCTTCCTTGACCTTGTGTAGTGACCCAAATCACTTCCTAAGCCTACCAAACCTCCTAGAAACCTTGAGAGAGCTTGAATCCTTCCTCAAATCTCTTTGAAACCCCTTATCTTGAGAAACCCCAGAGATGTTGAAGAGAACTCGAGTTTGGCGAGGAACGGCAGCGACCCACGGACACCTGAGCTTGGAGGAGTGTTCCAGAGGTCTTCTGTGACGCCATTGAGGTAAGAAACTCGAGTTTCTCTGTTTGATTTGGGATTTGGGGGTTTCCTGTGAATAGTGACCCATCTGTGATAGAGCTAGAATTAGCTCTGGGTCCAGTTGAGAGATGTGTTTAGAATGATGAGAGGAGGAAGGATTAGCTTTCAATTTGTGATTTGGAGAACGTTGGTTTTTGGCTCTAGGTTGTGCATGTGTGACTTGAACTGAGTCACTTGAGCTGAG
>PYAF01002615.1:590392-608818 GCA_007407185.1 Glycine tomentella
GGATGAGTCTGAAAGGACTCTGAGGCCATGGTTGATCTGTGATAGACCACTGAGGGCCTATGAGAAGGCTTGTGATGGATAAGCCTGATGTATCTTAGGTTAGATAACCTGAGTTGATGAAAGGATTGAGGTTCCTTTCTCGGTGACAGTTGAGGACTGTCTGATGAGCTTGTTATGTTATTTGTGGATGGTCTGTGATATGTGGATGTGTGCCTTGATAGGACTAGACACTATGGGTGTCAGAGACACAGGCCAGAGTTCGAGGTTGAAGCTGTGAGGCACGACTTGCCAAGTAAGCTCATCGTTCTGGAGTTTCTTCCTTTCAATGGTTTGCCACCCAAGTGGGTGATGATTGCATGCTATGTTCAAATATATATATATATATATATATATGTATGTATATAATGTGCATGTTGTGGATTGAAGGGCCAGTGTGGCCTGATTTGATAATTATGTGTGTTGTGAGCCTGAAAGGCTAGATGAACGGCGCTTGGAGAAATACTCAGGCCGTTCCAGAGATATGTGCATGTATGATGAACCCTAGGATAGACACTGAGAAAGTGTGAGGGTGTTTGACACATGTGGTTCAGGTGGGGCCTTGGGCCGAGATGTATGAACACTGTGATGTGTTCTATGGTTGATGAGATGCAGATCAGAGAATGATCTGTGATGGAATCTATAAGATACTGAGATTGTATCAGGCTAGTTGAGGTTCCCTAGCCAAAGGAAGAGTTTGAAGACTCCCCGGAATAGCTGAGATTCCTTGGGAGGTGCCACTGCTCTCCGCCTACAGTCCTAAGGGTGGATTGCCCTGGTTGGATGTTCCTCCTTAGGCAGAGATGATGAGAGTCCTGAGTGAGTATCCTCAGGCGATTGTACTGAGATTGATAAAGACCATAATTGTGGTCTGTGTTTGAGGTTAGATGGACACTGTGATTGTGTCTGAGTACTGAGATTCTCTGGCCAGTAGAATAGAGTCCTATGGTGGTAGGACAGATGGTATGTGGTTGAAAGTCCTAAGAGATTGAGTGCCTCCTGTGTGAGATGATCTCTCTTAGGCATGTGGTTGATGACCCTGAGGGATAGAGTGTCTCCGTTGTGAGATGATCTCTCTCAGGTAGTGGATTGACAGTCTGAGGGATGGAGTGCCTCCTGTGTGAGATGATCTCTCTCAGACCGTGATTGGAAGTCCTGAAAGATGAGTGCCTCCGGTGTGAGATGATCTCTTTCAGGCTGTGTATGTGAAGACCTGAGTTGAGAGATTCCTCAGGCAGTGTATGTGAAGACCTGAGTTGAGAGATTCCTCAGGCAGTGTATATGAAGCTCTGGGTTGAGAGATTCCCCAGGCAGTGTATGTGAAGTCCTGAGTTGAGAGAGTCCTCAGGCATTATGTGTAAAGTCCTGGGTAGTTGACTCAGGCAGTGTTTGTTCAGTGATGAGGCGGTGTCTCTCTGGTATGTGCAGTGTCCAGTGATTGACACTGATGATTTATGTACCTCTGTGAGATCTCTGTGTGAATTCTGGGAGAGTTAGTGTGGTGTATAGATGCCAGGATGATGGCTTGACTCTATGAGAGGAGTCTGAGATGGCTTGAGAGCCAGTATGAGGTGGGATACCTCTGATATTGATGAAATCTAGTATGATGACCCCAGAGAGATGGGATATGTGTTAAAGCTAGGCTAAGGTCCTAGATTTTGTATGTGGGAGCTGGGATGCTATCCTAAGCTCTGATATTTGTTTGCGTGTATGCTTGGAGGTGAACCAGGGTAAGGGAGAATCTCCCAGAACCCTGAGTTTACTGAGACGTTTGTCTCACCCCTGTTGTGGGTTGTGGTTTTCAGGTGTTTCCAGAGGAGAGGAGATACCTCGGGGCAGGAGGCCCTAGCTGAGAGTGCTGGAGTGGTTCAGGGCTGCAGACGAAGATCAGAAGAGCTTTTGTTTTGGTCTCTGTCTTATTTTCTGTATAAGTGTGGGGTGTGAGTGGACACCCGCTATCTGTACATATTTATGTTGCATAACCACTGATGTGGTAGAACTAAGAGTTATATATGTATATGTACAGTTTATGTGATGTATCCTAGTTATGTTTCCTCCTGATGTCTTCTGTTAGACTTCTGTGTTTTCTGCCTATGTTGTTTTATGCTTATGATAACTGGATCAGCAGAGGTTTGTGTTGTGATTCTTGTTGTGTGTTTTAAATTCCATACGTAACGTAATCTAGAAAAACGATTCTATCGCTTCCGTACCGCGTGTAGTTAACGCTGATAGCGTAATACTGATATTATTGTTGATAACGCACCGGGTGCACACGGGGTGTTACATCTGGAGGATAGAATAGAGTGGTGTACTCTGATTCTTGGTATTTAAAAGTCTATAGGGTTTAGATTTCGTTTTTTTGTCTAGGTTTGATAAAGGAGATCAGTTGTAAGTCTATAGGGTTTAGATTTCATTTCTTTATCTAGGTTTGATAAAGGAGATCAGTTGTAAAAGCTTGTAAAAAACAAAATTTGATTTAGTGAAACTCTAACCAAGGTTTGGTTGGAAGAAACTGGATATAACTTCTCTTTTGAGAGGTGAACCAGTATAAATTGTTGTCTCTTGTTTCTAATCTAGTTATTTTTCATTACTTGATCTTGGGTGATTAAATCATAATCAACAAGAAGTGTTTCTGTCATTACATGCAGTCCAACGTGTATCTTGATTGAAAGAAAATTTTTTATTATGATAAAGGGTGATTGAGTGATACAATCCATTCTTAATTCCACTGCTAGTTTGTTTTTCAAAGAAATTTTTTAAGTCTCTGTTATAAACCAATTCACCCCCTCTTGGTTAATTGTGTGTGCACATCATTGTTTTCATGGCATCTATGTCCGGTGACCTATTTTTCGTCACAATAGTAGCATAATTCTTGAGCTCGACATTTGATATTATGGGCATGTGACGTTGTCTTGAGAAGAAGAGACGAAGAAGTGGAAACCTCCACAAGAGGTGGAGAAAACGACCCTTAGTTATACAAGATGGTCTGTCTGGCCAGAAAACATGGCTTAGAGTACGGATTTTGGCCTCAACCAAACGTGCAAGACAATGGCTTGATGAACTGAAAATGATCTATGGATGGTAATCTCACAAAGGATTTCTGAATATAACCCCAAGAGGAAACAATTTAATAGAGTTTCAGCGTTGAGCCCAAACACTCTATTAGAGAGTTGTTCAAATCGGTGTTAATATTCCCAATAGTCCTATGTTGGTGAAGCTTGAAAAGCTCTGCCTAATGGTTCTCATAAGATGTAGGACCAAAATGCACTTCCAGTGCTCGCACAAAAAATGTCCCAATATGTTAGTTGGTTATTCAAATTCATCCATTTGAACCAATTAAGGGCTTCTCTGTTCATATAAAACGTCAACATAGATAAACATTGTTCATAGGATACCTGATAAAATCCAAAGAATTGGTCCGCTTGAAAGATCCAATCCAATATATCCTAACCCTTTAAAGGTCCAAGCTAAAGTTTAGGGGTTGAATGTGGCTTGATCCAGTTGAAGTAGTGCCCCCTGGTGGTGGAAGAGAAGAGGATGTGTTGAAAATATGATGTGGTCTTGTAGTGTGGAAATGAGGGGTTGGCATTGGGGTATATGAGTTATAAGGTGTTGGTGTATGGGTAGCGTTGTGGATCGTGTCATCAAAAGAAATATGAAAGCCGAAAGGGGTGTGGTGGCCGAAATTGCCATCATTGACGGGATCGTCCACCACGAGGGTCGATTTTGGTGAGGAGGTAATAGGAATAGAACCTACTTTGTTCGTGAGTGTATGAATGACACCTTGAAGCACATCGCAGCGAGTATCCATAGATGCCTGCAGTTGATCCAAATGTTGGTCGTTCTGCATTTGCAAAGCTCCAAAACGTTAGTTAATGTTCTAAACTTGAAATTACCATATATAATGAAAAAAATTTAAATACTAGGAATAGAAATAAGAATGGAGTTCATTATAGGACCTATTTTTTAGAAGATAAGATATAATGTCGCTACTAGGACTTAAACCAAGATGCTCTAACACTACTTCCTAAGAGTAGTGTGTCTACCAATTTTACCATAACGGCTTACTCAAAATCATAATAACTAATCTTGGAGGATCTCATTAAGAAGCTTAGGTCTAGGAGGCATAGTTTTGGGATGAAAGCACCAATGATAGCTCGAGGCTACCTCCAACGGCTTGGTCACACGATCAAAATTACCAGTTACTTTATTCTACTTTAGAATTTAACACTAAATTAGAAATATTCATTTGTATTATTCAATGAGCCAAAAGTGGCTTTAAAAAGACGACCAATGCAAGCAAAAGGACGAGATAGGTGTCTTGACTCAACGATCAAAAACCAGTTGTCCTATGCACAAGCATAGCTGTAAAACGAAAACAAAACCTTTTTAATTTCTTTTTATCACAAAATCTCTGAATTTGTCTAATTCTCTTCTTTCTCTTTTGCGCCTTTCTTCATATTTGGTATCATCCTCATTAGTGGGCCTATCAATTTCATATTTGGAAACAAGAAAACTAACATGTTAACTTTCTTCCCAAATTCGGGGTAGCATTTACTTATAGTTTTGTTTTTCTTAATGAATGATGATGTTCCTTCAAGCAAGGCTCATTTGCTTCTCAGTTAGATCTTCTCTATAATTATGACAATTAATCTCAATATGTTTGGTTCTCTCACGAAGTACTTGATTTATTAAGGAGGTCTAGTCGCTAGTCAACTAATTGAGTAAAATGCATGAGTTATTGTAAATCTATGATATATATATATATATTCGAGTCTTATGGATAAAAAAATAAATACTTAATTTAACTCAATATGTAAAGTTGCTTAATTATGATAATTAGTGTCGTTTGTGTGATCTCCCCACCTCCCAACTCTTTGAGAAACTGTTTGAGTCAAATAAGGCAAAAAATGGTTGAAAACATGACTCGAAACTATACTTGTATATTTTATCTTGTAACCACATTTTGTTTGTTCTGTTTTCTTTTCTTTTATTTGAAATCAAATTACCACCAATAAAGATGAGGTATGGGAAGTGGACCTCAACGTTGTATTTGGTGAAGACAAGTTAAGGGAAAGGGATGAAGACAAAAATATTTGTAAGTGTTTGGTGAAGGTGAGTTAAGGTGAAAATAAGTTGAAAGCATGTGGATCTCATAAATAGTTTTTATCTCCCAAGTAATAAAAGTGAACAGGACACCATGTGTGAGGATAAGCACTAATGATTGTTTTACCCTTGATTTGAAACCTTCTGTCAATGTCAATTGATACTAATCGATTATTCAATTGATTAGCTGAATTGAATAATCGATTATGTTTTGCTGGAACCCATGTCTTAACAATAGTTGATATTTCTGTACTATAATCGATTAAATACAACTGCATAGTCAATTATGTATGAAATTTAGCCGATTAAATTTGGTATAAAAAAAACATGCATGTTGCCTAGAGTATAACAATATTTTTACGACTTTATTAAATTCTCTCTCTTATTTCATTTAAACAAACCAACTTTATCATTTTATTTTTCTCTTATTTCTCTTAAACTAAATAATTGAACACTCATCATCGTGTAAAAAAAAAAAAACGAACAATCTATTTTATTTTTATTCTATTTCACTTTTCTCTATTTATCTCTTCTATTACCATCCGCTCTATTTTTATGCACAACGTTGGTGGGAGAGTTTTCCCGATCAACATCTAAATATCCAACAATTCAAGCATGATCTTAGTCTTTACACAAAAGGCATTTTCTTGAAGCTTCTTTAATATATTTGATAACCCTCCAGCCCATCATCCTATGATAGAATGACATGTTGGTCAGTTAGTGGATTAACCAGTAAAAAAATATACAAAAAATATATTTAAAAATACCAATTCATTCTTTTAACTTATCACTTATTATGTGTGTTTACATACACATTATCTCATTCTTAATTATATAAAATATGAATTTATTTAAACATATCTTAAATATTGGTGGATTAGACTTACCTCTCTTAAAGGATCTAAATAATATATTATTGTGTTCGTGCTTATATATATAAATAGTTAAGCATATAAATACTTGATTTAATTACAAATAATTACAATATGCAATTATTCTAATCAACATAATTACATAACATATAATTTGCATTATTTACACTATTAATATATATTATTTTTAACAATATCATTAATTGCAAAACTTGGCTGGAGAAATCAACATGATTAATTTTACTTTACATTTAACCAAAATATGTAATCTTTTTAATAGCGAAAACTAGATAAAAATGAAAAAAGGATCTGGCCTCAATTGCAATTTCATTTATGGTCTTGCACAGCTAATGAAAGTTACCCCGTGCTTCCTTTTTAACTAATCTGCTGAATGCCCAAGACATATGAACTGATCAAAGAATAGCCGAGGAAAAAGAAAAAACTTGGTTATTGAGTCAATCAGTGGGGAAAAGAAATGGGACCAAATGGAACACTTAAGGTAAGGCTTCACATCAATTATTCCATCCACAAAATAATTTGGATCGTTTGCAGATGAAAAATGAACTGCAGAGACAATTGGCACAATTTCGTTTAACAGCTACTGAAAGCTACTTCGTTTTTCCCAATTGGCTGAATGCCCAAGACAAATTCAATTGACTAACAAATAGTAAAGAAAAAGACAATACTTTGTTATCGGTGGTCAGGCAAAAATGCTGTCCCAAATGAAACACTTGAGATAAACCTTAACATCAAGTATTCCAACCATTTTGAAACATCCAAATTTGTAGACCCGACAATGGTTGGCCTAGTGTGACGCCCGTGAGACACGCAAATGAGGGCTGACAAATCACAATAGCTATTTCATATAAGAAAACAATGACTAAGAAATCAAGGTTCATAGTAACAAAAAAATTATTACTCCCCAAAAAAAATGAATAACACTCAATTCTATATGTTATAAAATATTAGTTAAGATACCATACAATAATGTTTTCCTACAGTAACACCACTAGTATGAAAACTATGGTATAATCTAATATAATTGAATAAGAAACAATAATATGGCTCCTGTTATTGAATTTTAAAATTATAAATATTAATATGGCTGACTCCTGCTAAGAATGCCATCATCTGATAAATATACATCTCCCACACAATACACAACTAACTCAAGCACTCTTATCAAGAACATCATAACAAACCCCATAGGAATAGGAGTGGAAGTAGCTTTTTATTTTCACTAGATATGTAATGTTAAATAATAAGAAACCGAACTATAAAATACACAGGCTACATCCGTGAGCAATAATAATTTTAAGTATACCACTAGTCACTAAGCTTGGCACATGCAATCAGGAGCTGGATATGTATATATTGATTGTTTTGGCTTCCTCAGCCTTAGTTCCCCTTGTCTATTTTGGTGACCTTCAACCACTGCATCCTGAAACTCTGACCACTCTATGGTTTTATTCAGGAAAAGCTGACCCATCAATGCCATATTTGGCCTTATAGTCTTTAGGTTTAAGTATGTCCGGTGTCCAACCTATCATTATCAATTCATCATCATCATCATCAAAACATTAATTTAGGAAAATAAAAACATTGTAGAGATATTTATTGTAGTTTCCCAAACGAGAAGCTTCGTTAACGTTATCAGAATTGAACAGTTTGAGCTACAGGTTTCTTTTAAGTAAAATTCCAAATGACTGATTCATTAGTGTCATTTGATGACATGGGCCAAAATGCACCACATGATTAATTCAAAACTTATTTTGGGGTCAACATGAAATAAATGGAATGGATAACTTTAAGTTGTAGGATAATTTAATTAGGGTTCAACTAGTAAGTCCTTGAACTAGTTGGGAATTTTCAAATAAGTCCCTAAACTAATTTTTTTGATCAAGTCCTTGATTATGTAAAAAAAATTGAGTTAAAACCGCCATAAATTGTCTATTTTCAGATGGTTTGAAGCTGCCAAAAACTAACTTTAGAGACCTTTTTTCAGTTTAGGAACTCGATTAAAAAAACAGTTGTGTAACCTATTTAAAAATTCTCAAATAGTTTAGTAACCTCCGTAATAAATTAAGCTTAAGTTAGAGTAATCTAAAAAGCATCTAGCACAACTCACCAATGCATTGTGCATGTTTCCTGGGGAAGCAGAGATAAAAATGTCACTATGCAAGCCAACATAGTAGTCAAGTGCAGCTAGTAGAGAAGCTTTTCCCTTTATCTCAGAACGCTCTTCAGATGAAGCAAGGCTCTTCTTGTCTTCCATCAGAGGAAATAATTCCCTCAAAGTTGAAATCCTTGCCTCTCCACCATAGACCTGAAAAATACAACCAACTTCACTTAAAACAAGGAAAACATAATCACTTTACAAAATACAAGCACTAATTCAGATGAATAATAAGTCTCTACTGTGTCAAACCAAGCAACATGATTTACCTTATGAGAGGCAAGATATAAACGAGTGCTGTTGTCAAATCCCATAGCTGCTAGTAACAATCCAACCTCTTCTGGAGTCATTGGGCAACGGCCTTGACTCCTCAACTCTTCATCAGTGAATTGAGAGTTAAGAACCCTCCCTTGCCAAATCACCTGTCTATACTTTGCAAGGGCCAGTTTTTCAGGTTTTCCTCCACCAAAATCGCAGGCTGAATGGGCTGCCATATCCTGCCATAAAACATTTTATACACCAAAATGATTAACTGACGGATAAATACATGTATTAATAAAGCAACAATGTTTCACAAAAAAAAGGATAAATGAAGATGCAAACATTACAACCTTGTATACATAGATGACCTCTTGAATAAAGTAGGTGTAGAAAGTGTAATAATACCTTATCAAATCGGAGGTGTAGAACCACAAATTTCCCTGCATTTTTCCTAGCACCTGCACCAGTGACCTCTTGAAGGTAGTTGAAGCCCGTTTCTTCAGCTGAGCCTTGAGGATAGCGAAGGCGGCTGATAAGGGCATCTCCAAGTGTTCTGATATGAGGAACGAAGGTTAAAGCTTGGAAGTTTACTTTACAACGGAGGTGTTGAATATCCATAGGCAAGTTGTCAAAACTCAGTCGGTGAGAAAATGGAGAGATTGCAGCAATACCATAACTGCACCAAATAAGACATACCAATACATTAGAAGTTCATATTTCAGAGAGTATACCATGATGGCATCGGCACAATGTACACCTTAAACTCAATCACATCTTCATAAATAAACAAAGTAGTATGCAATAGTCCACAGAAAATTCCAGCATAATCATAGAATCGACTATTGTTATACTAATTGAACCTGAACCTTTAAGTCATGCCTTAACATTTACAGTAACAAATTCAGGTAGATACCAACCTCTGTAGGACAGGCAAAACATTCTCCAGATACCAGTAGGCTGATGCATGCACAGGTGCAGCCTTGATTCTGGTTTCTCGAATAGCCAAGCCATAATACTCCCTTGTGCTCCAGGCAAACTCTTTGGGCAACTCTTTAACTATAGAAATATCATCCTTCAATACATCAATGAAATGATCCACATCAAATATATCCATGAAGGAGCTGCAGTCAAACATAAGCAACCTCAACATTTCATCGCACACAATCCATCGGACAGATAAATATAATAATGGTGTTGTCAATTACCTAGAATCTCGCCATACAGGATTCAGTTCAAGGTATGGGATCACCAGAGTAGCATTCAGTATCTTTGCAACAGCAACTGCATCACATATCTACACAAGATAATTTAACACTAAGATCAAATTGTACATCTTTCACACATACACATGAGCAAACTTTTGATCTACTTAAATGGCTTTTAATACTTACCCCCATCCTTTGTTGGTTCAAACCTCCATCAAGAAAGACCTGGATATATCCCTCAGACTTCTCTGGTAATGCTACTTTAATTCGATCACAGAAAGATCAAATGAGCCAATAGATATACCAAAGTGACACTATTCTCAAAGCTATAACAGCATAGAGTAAACAAATGATAGTAATGTCACTCACTTGGCTTATTTGATTCAACATAAGGTTTCCATCCTTGGCTTTCCAGAGGTGACCATAGTTCAGACAGCTGAGATGTAGGCTAAACAAGGAGAAAATAATAATAGAATATAAAATCAACATCCACTGCTAAACACAAGCCACTAAAAGTCACTTGAAATGTATTCACTGCTCAATTAATTCTTACAGTTTCGCGTTGCACGGCACTCCTGAGAAGACGTGAGTGCCTAGGTTTAATAGGATTCAATTCCTGCATAATAGTAAGTTGCAAGGTATAAGGCACTAGAAGCCAATAAACCAAAAAATGATGACAAGTGCAGGTACCAAATAAAACCTAGGTACTAGGCAGCATCAACATAAACATGTTCCGGAGTCTGGTTCATCTCTGATATAAGGATCATTCTAGTGGCACAAGAAACCACATATCATAGACATTAAGGGACTCTTACAAGGCTAGTAAGCATCATGTCCATGACAATAAAATGCAATAAATTCACCAAGCTAATAAATTCATTGCCAAAGAAACTTTCCTAAATCCAATATACATGTTAAGTTAACCACAAGGCATAACCTAGCATTATGAAATTTAATTAGTGTGGGGTGAAAACAAGTAAATCCTTCCATTGCACATCGTGACGCGTAAGAAAAATCTAATGTTTTTTCACTCAATTAAATAATTTACTTATTTTAATTGGATTTGCTAAAAATCCACACACGTAACGACAAAAAATCCTCACCCATCGTTCCAAAATGAAAAACGCGGTCCTGAAATATGTGATCTATAATTAATAGCCTCTTTATTAGGTACACAAGTGTAACCAACCAAACCAAGTCAATTGAGTCTATTAATTAGTACATTAAAGGTTCTTATTTCTTACTACTAGTATCTCATTCAAGGTGCCAAAACGTTCACCAAAGTAGGAAATCTCAACGACAACAACTTCAATCTTTTTTCTTCTTCTTTCTTCTTAAAATACTAACATCAAACCTCAAACACAAGAATTTCTTAAACACCCCCCCCCCAAATTTTTTATTATCAAACTTCAATTCCTACAATAAAATTCAGTGTGCAAATCAAAAAATAACCTTACAATAAGCAAATAACTAAGATTAAAAAAAAAAAGGCAAAACACACCAGTATCTCATCCATGAACAGTGATTAAACACACCGACAGATTAAAAAAAGTTCAAGAAAAAAAAGTACTATTGAGAAAGAAAAAGAATCAAGGAAAATAATTCCTGTTCAACCAAAATCACAAATGGGAAACTTTCCAAAACCAAAAGAAATTAATAACAAAAAAAAAACTTAACTCACCGGAAACACAGAAGAAGAGAAGGCATGTGTGAAAGTGGAGAAGAACACAAGTGTTGAAAGCAACAATGAAAGAGTGACAATTGTTGTTGTTCCTCTAGAAGGGTGACCCTGATTCAGGTACCCGAGCTCCATCATGGTGGGTAGAGGAGCTCAACCTCGGATCTGAAAAATGACCCCTTTTGCCCCCAGAAGAAGCTGTGTGAGTATGAAGAATAATGAATAACAAGAACTAGTAATGTAGAAGAAGAAGGTTCAGAATGAGAAGAGAGTAAACCCCATGTTCATAATGATGGTTTTATATATAGTTAAATGTGGTTTGGAGGGTTGTGAAGTGCAGATATGTGTCTGTGCTTGAAGGGCATTAGAGAGGGAGAGAGGGAGAGAGTAAAGGAGTTCACATGGACACCTGGCCTGGTTCACCGAATTGAATAATGATGAGGGGGTGGCGTCTTTTTCAAGGGGACCCAAATTGATAAAAGGGATAAACAAAGTTCGGATTTTTACGTTGGCAAACAAAGGTGAGAATCACGAAGAGAGAGAGGGTCACAGGTGTTGAATGCTCATGCAGTTGGATTCAGTGAGTGGTAGATGAGACCGTTATAGTAATTGTTGTTGCCATTAGCAAAATCATGGAGTAATGCTATGCAGTGAGTGCAAGCTAGTGCCTTTTTCAATGGGTGTCGCAATAAGTGTTTTATGGTGGCATTGGTTAAAGAAGTTCGAAAAAGGATAAAATCTGTTCACAAATGCTAACATGTGTTCAAAAAATATTGGTTAAAATATTTAAAAATAAATATATTTCACTAAAATATGAAAATATTTTACGTTTCACTTTATTTACATAATAAATCAATATTTTTTAGTTTTTAATTAACATCTTAAAGATACTGATTAACAGAGTTTAATATTTATTATAAATATAATAGAATAACGTAAAAAAAAATAAGTTATATAGTCCAATAAAAAAAATTTATTTTTAATTCCTGATACAATATCCAAGAATTAGACGTGTTAATATTTACTTTCTCATAGCCGCACCTTTTTCTTTTTTTTTTCTTTTTTTGTTTTTATTTTAATATGTTACCACCGACAGCCTCAAAGGTAAATAAAACTTGGTTGCTTGGGATGCTTGGGATGGGGTTGGGTTGGGTCCTCTTTCTTTCTACCTTCACCAACGGAGAGAATCTACCTTTTACACCCACCAATCACTGAAATAGGAACCAAAATGGAGAGAGGGTTGCTGTTCCTTTTTCTACGTGCAAGGATTGTAAAGCTAAACAATTCACCATTTTTGGATTTATCAAAAGTGGTAAAGTACCTCTCATCACTCATCAATGAGCAAGTGAGAAACAAATCTACTTGTAAAGAGTAATTTTTTGTATCAACATATAGTCCTAATACGTCCTTTTTAGGTGTACAGTTAATAAAAATAATATATCTGTGAAATAAAAACAAAAAAGAAAACAATCTTAAATGAAAAAAAAAATACTATAAGGCTTGTAAATCTCAATTAAAAATGAAAAAGCGAACAAATTAAACCATATATTCCAAATTTTTTAAGAGAAATATATTCCACTTGTTAATTTAATGTGAATATGGTATGCCGTAAACAACATTATAATTTGGTTAGAGTCTCGTGTTTTTCTTCTTCTTCTTCTTCTTTCTTTTATTCTTAAAAAACACAAACTTGTCTGTTTTCATTACATTGCTTTCTGAACCTAAATACTTGTCTTCCTCTTTTCTGATTATGAGAATTTTTCGATCTGATTATATTCTTGATATGCTTAACGTAGTATTTGGGTAATTGTTTAGTATTGATGGCCAATATTTTTTTTTAAACCTCACACCCTTTCAATGATTTACTTTTATCAAAATATTTATTTTCTTTTTTATAATTGATAATATATAATATTAAATAAAAATATATTCTAACTAGATCTTATTAATCTTATTAACGTCATTTTTTTTTTGGTTTTTTCTTCCTCTGGGAAGGGCTTCACCATTTGGAAGTGGACAAGAGAAACACTGGATTTGGACAAGAAACAAAAAAGACGAAATGTCTACACTTTCCATTGGATGGTTAGAGTGAGTCAACATTAACAATTCAGTGTATAACATAAAATATATAAATATTGTGATTCGTAAAAATCCAATGCATTATATTGCATTTTAACGTATTCCATACGGTCACCGAAATATATCTTTGTTGGGAGACAACTGTGTTTTTTTCTACATAAAATAAATAATAATACTAACAAATACATATGTGCATATGTCGGCGTGATGTAGAACATTCTAAGTAACGAATTTTTGGAATTCCGATAAAAATCTCATAATTAAATCATAATGATATTTTAATTAATTTTCTAAAATATAAATTATTAATAAAGTAAGGAAAATAATCAAATCCAAACAAAATAATATTTTCTAAAAAGAAAAATCTTGTTAAGAATAAAATCTCTAAAAATAAGAAAAAGTTTACCAAAACAAGAAAAATAATAATAAGTAGTAGTTATGATAAAAAAAATAGAGTAAATAATTTATGTATCGATATAGAAAGTATATATATTCACAAAATAACAACAAATACTTTAGAACATAAATTGTATCTATAATTTATTAAAATAAGATATATTTCTTCTCTATTTTTTTTCAACATTTTTATTCTCCTTTCTGTCTATGATGATTTTCTGTAACTATTTCTATTTTGTATTAATGTAATTTATAGTTTAATTAATATTTTTCTTCTAACTTTTTCCATATTATTTCCAATATGAATATGTATTTCCTTCATTATTAAAATGTTATTGTTGAATATTATGGAAAAATATTTTGTGAATTTGTTACTTCTAATTTGAAAGATATTACATATTTTAAGTAAAGATTGCATAAAATTAATTATTTTTCTTTGTTTTCATTTATGGAAATTTGTTAAATAATTAATATATTTTTAGACCATATATGTGGTAAAAAAAAATCCAATTGGTCTTTTATAACAACAAGAATGAGAAATTATAATTTATAATTCGTTCCTAATGAATTGGATCTTAAAATTGGTGTGTTGATTGTCTACGTAACCAATTGTAATAGCATAAAAGTAAATTACTTATTTGACACACTACATTATAAAAAATGAAGGTGACTATATTGGATTATTGTTTGTTATGTCATAATCAGTGTATAAAGACAACTATCTCTATTGCTCGAAAACCAAATACTTTCTCCGTCTTTAAATATAACTCTTTTTTCAGTTTTATTTATTTTTTTATAAAACTCTTTTCAAGTTATATTTTGTATTAATTATTTTTTATTTAAATATGTTTTATTATTTTACAATAAATATTATATATTTAAAAGATAAATACATTAATTATAAAGAAAAATAAATAAATATATTAAAGATTAAATAAAAAGACTAACACATTAATTAATTAGATGTGAAAGTAATTAAATAGAAAGAGAAATATTATACATCCTAATTGATTTAAAAGTGATTTTGATGTAATATTACTAATTATATTAACTAATTTTTTTAAATGTATAAATTAATTAAAAAAATCTTATATTTAAGAAGTGGGGAAGTAATACTTTACCTAAGCATGAAATCGATTCTGAAGTTATCTTACATCTATTTGAATGAAATTAATATTTTTTTATTGACTAAAATTAAGTAATGAGTGCTAAAAAAAGTCAAGTAATGTTCTAAACATAAACGAGTCAGATACAAGTTCGAAAAAGACTATAGTATGGAGAAATTATCTGAGTCCAACAGATCTATAACAAGTTTGTCAATATCATTATATCAATAAAACTAAAGTAATAAGTATCGGGAAAAAAAAAGTAAAGTAATAATAAGTAGATGACACGAGTTAGCCAATCCATACCATTCAATAAAACTATAAAAATAAAATAAAAGGGTTCAATAACTTGACAATTACAAATAGTCAACCAACACTACGAGGAACTTTAGATTACTAGTTCCACAAATACGAGTTAGACAATTCACACAATAACGCATTTGAATGACATCTAAAATTAATATTAGAGTTAACATTAGACAATGTACAGAATATATTGTCGTAAAGTAGTAGTCAAATAAAAACGAGATATACATTTAACCTTAATCAGGATAAGAATGGACATAATTTTATCTATGAGAGAGATTAAAGATGAAATAAGAGCGGATGCAGAAAAGAGGATGAGGAGCAACATAGATTGGCCTCGTCATGCCTGTTACCATGCCTATTTAGAATAATTACTTATATATTTTTGGTTTTAAACCATTATATATTTGAATAAGATTAAAGTACATTTTACTCTTTTATTTTATTTTTTTAAGAAAATCACTTTGATTAATTTACCACATAGTATAATATCAATTTATTACATAATATATTATATTAATATATACAATACAGTTTAGAATAATACATAAAAACGAACATGACATGTGCAAAGACACATATATCGTACTAATTGATATAATAACACACTTGGATTTTTATTTTTTGGAATTGGTATGTAAATAAAGACAAACTACAATCTAAGGAAGAAGAGCTAGCAAATGAGAATGAAGCTGAGGTGGGCAATTGTCCAATAAAATCATAGGCGAAGAAGATGATGACCCCATCTTAGCAAGAGCATTTGCGCAATTGTTACCCTCTTGGGAATGTGGGTAAATTTGATATTCCAATCTCTAGATTTATATTCTTTAACCTTGTTGATCACAAGATTACTAGTCCAACCACGAACATGAGTTAGACAGCTCATACAACAATTAATGCAATTAGATTGAGGCAGAAATTAGGAATTTTCATGAATTTAAATTACTAATTTTATGTAGAAAAATTGACGAGACTAAATTTCACAAGAACAAAATAAATATAATTTCTCACACTATACAGAAAAGAAACTCTCAAATTCCCATCTAACTTAAACTTGGAGAGTATTTGGTGAAAATAAATTCATACGGGAAAATCATGTTTAAGAAAAAAAATTGGTTGATTAATCATAAATATTTCTAAAAATATTTATATAAGTATTTTGTAATAAGAAAAATTAACTTACTCAAAGAATAACTATTTTACATTTACACTTTTTATGTTCTTAAAATCTAATAATTATAATAGTAATTAATCTTAACTTTTCATTTTTTTTTCATATATATATTATGAAAAAGTGCTGAAAGCCATTACGTAACAAACTTTTCTAAGGAAGTGGATCCTCTCCTGCACCAAGGTGTCTCCAACCCTCTCTTGTATTATTTTAAATCGTTAGATCTATATAAATGGATCAGATTAAAAGTTGTATTCAAGTCACATTTGAAAGACAACTATCCAATTATTACCGTAGCTAGGATGAGAATGGATTGAATTTTTAAGAATTTAATCTATATCCAATTTATTCTTTTTAAAAGGATTGAATTTTAAATTTATATCTATATATTTTTAAAATAATTTAGATTCAAGATCCAATCTATTTAAATAGATATGAATTTGATAATATTCAATTTATATCTACTTAAATGTTATAAGGATTTTCTTTTTTTTTTTTTACAAATTTTAGTTATTAAATGCTAAAAAGTAAAAAGTTAGTACCTATTTATTTAAGAGCTATTTTCAATCGACCTTGATCAATACTATTTTTGATCGATTTTGGTTATTGTATTTTTGGCCTACCTCAACCAGGGCAATTTCAATAGATATCGGTTCGGACATTTTTAGACCAACATCAACCAGGACTATTTTTTGGCTGACATCAGTGAATGCTTTTTCGGTCGACATTGGTTAAGGATATTTTTGGTCAATCATAGGTAGGGTTACTTTTTGGTTGAGGTATGCTAGAGTTTTTAGTCAATATTGGTCGGTAGTATTTTTCGGCCGACATTGACTAGGGATTTTTCGATCAACATTGATCATGACAAGTTTTTGGCTAATGTTGATTAGAGTTTTTGCGGCTAACATCGATAAGGTTTTTTTTTTGCCGATGTCAATCGTTGATATTTTTTTATCAACATTCGTCAGGACTATCTTTTGGTCAATGTTAGCTAGGTTTTTTTTTTTGCTAACGCTTGTTGAAACTATATTTTTGTTGGCAACAGCTGAGATTTGTTGGCCAACATTAACCATGATTATTTCTTTTAGTTGGCATTAGCTAGGGATATTTTTTGTTGACATCAGCTAGGGTTTCGATCGACGTCAATTGGGGAAATATTTTGGTTGACGTCAACTAGATTTTTTTGGCTGATATCAGTCGATGATGTTTTTCAGCCGATGTTGGTGAATGATGTTTTTCAGTCGATGTCGACCAAAAAATATTCTCATTTGATGTCGACCAAAAACATCCTAGTCGATGTCGAGCGTGAAACTTACCTGACATCGATAAAAAAATAATAGAAACCCTTGTGAATTTTTAAATGGAATCTGAAAAATACTTTTGATCTCATGATAATAAAATAAAACACATCTCTTTTTCTATGCTCTTTCCTTGTATATATTTTTATTTTATTTCATTCATTGTTTGACTCGTTTCAGTATTTTGTGCGTTGAAAAATAAAGGAAGGTCAAGATCTTTCCCCATGCATAAACAATAATAATATCAGTATTACTATTATACTTAAAATGCACGTACACGTTACATCAATAACGAAGTTATATGAATATCCATATCCACAATTGTCAACGTAGTGAATTAATTGTATACAATGTTTTTAAGTTGGCACATTTATGGCTTCATAGTCCATAGTTCAGTCATCGCTGGAGTAAAATGCAAACCCTATCAGATCTGTTATGATCAGTTGACAGTTGTCTGGGGAGGGAGAAACTGTAATTGACCTTTACGTTTTAACAAGACATCAGATGTGGCCAAGACATTTACCCTTACACAACACCCACGCTTCTGCATTCTGCAATAGCAACATTCATAGTCAAGATTTCTCGAAAATGGAAATAAAATGAGTTTAATCCATTACGGATTTGGATCGGGACGGACTTAAAAAAATATTTTTTTCTAGTAATAGTAAAAAAATGTTTGGTCCATTAGATTGAACTTGTGGTGAATCAGGATGACATGCGAGTTTGTTTCTATACT
>PYAF01002615.1:635823-666793 GCA_007407185.1 Glycine tomentella
TGTTTAATTTTTACTTTTAAAATTTTAAATTATAATTATTATTATACAGACTATTGATTATCAACATATCATATCGTTGATTTGAGTAAAATTAAATTTATATCTCTTATACAAGATGCAATTGAAATGAGTAATTACTTAATTTTTTTGACAAATAACAGTCTTTAAAATAGTAAATACTTTAGGGCAATAAGTCAATGACACTGCAACCCCAAGAATACACAATATTGATTACCATACAACGAGTAAATCAGTGATCTCACGCAAATTGAATGCAAATAGTCGAGTCAATTTTTTTTTAAAAAAATACTACTAAACATTATGATTGAATTGAAGTCACTTTTAATTTGATTCGTCCATGCAAGGACGAGGATTATCCCAGTAGAAAAATAGTGTGGTACGGAATATCGATCGATATTATATAAAAGAATTGGAATGTTATGTGTTTTCTTTTTGTTTGTGGAAGATCTTCATGACATGATATCGTCCCTGTCCACAAAACAAAACTACATCGTTAATGGGTCCTATTTGTAGGGCTAGAGAGTGAATGAGAGTGAGAGAGAGCAGTGATAATTAGTTGTCGTAATCAGGATTCAGGAGTGACTCAAGAGTGAAGTTGATGGGTCAATTCGTTGCAAGCTGTGTCCCTTGGGCCTTGGTTGGCTATACTTTACATCATATTCACTTTATATCCAATTCAATATCGCGTTTGTGGTACAGTGCCAAACCATCAATAAATACTATATTAAAGCTAAATTCAACAAATTTTGTGTCAATAATTTACTGTATTATTCTTATTTAAAATATGTTAAATAACTTAACTAATAAAAAAAACAATATATTATTAATTTGAGCAATTAAAATTAAGCCAGATATACAAAATCCACTTAAACCCTATCAAATTTACATGAACAAAAAAAAAGGCTGGTGGAAAAACAAAAACAGCAGGAACCGGGGTTACTCGATCTACCTTATAATTTATAAACATTAAAAATACATTACCGGCCATAAAGCACATATATATTTAATTCTTATCGTTATTGCATATTGACATCCTGATTCGAATTATGGCTTTAAGTATATAATAATTTGTGTTGAGAAAAAAAAAATATTCACTCATCTTATATGTATTTATGGTTCTCAACAAAAACTAATCACTGTTTTCAGCAAAAAAAATATTTCATTCCAATATTATAAAAAAAGAAAAAATCACATCCTCAGTCTTCCTTATGATCTATCACGTGTTTAATGATTTTGGAATTGGAATAACATGTTCTCTCCTCTCAATTAAATTTAAAAGAAAATAACAACTCAAAAATATCTTTTTTTTTCTTTCTATTTTTGTGAAAACTTTCTTGGAATATCTTATTGTGGCAGGCATAGGTTGTCGTCTAATTAATCATTATTACCAAATGAAAAACTGAAGAAGAAAGACCATAAATTAGCGACATCATAATTCGTCCTACTATTATGTTTAAATCTTAATCAAGTTGAAACTGAATTAACTTGTAAGAGTTTCCAACAATAAAGGATTTCTTTTTGGTATATCAAACCTCGTGCTTAACTAAGAATGGATCAAGTGTAAGTACTCGGCTTTCCCTTAGGGGTCGATGTCGTTTTCTTTTTCCCTAAATAATGTATCTTAAATGTTCGATCCATTTTGATATCGGGGGAAACCAAATGATTATATAATTTGCTCACAAAAATCATTTTCATATATAATATATGAACTTGTTTCATTATCCCACACAGGCAAAATTGTTTATTAGTAACTCACCTTTTGTTGGGCGACAGATAATAGATTTGTATTAGGCAAGTTTAAAGATTTAAAGATTTGCTTAGTGGCTGTTGAAATAACTTGGATTAGAAATATAATACTTGTGTTTGGATAATTTTTTCCATAAATATTTATAGAAAATAATAAGAAAGTAAAATAAAAATAAAATAAAATGAACTTTTAAGTTAATTAATTTTTAAAAATTTCTTATTTAACTTCTTCAAAAGTTTATTTTAACTTATACATAATTAGGTTAATTTTAATTTTTATGGGAGAAATTTATTTCATTATTTTTTTAAAATAATTGTGGAAAAATGTATACATACCTAGGTGGAGCTCTGAGCTCTGAAGAAGTTTCAGTCCACTGATCAATCAAATTAATTTTCTTGCATCGAATACTAAGATAGATAGATGCTCATAAACACACATATCCATCAACATATATAATGGCAAACTTTTTTTTTCTTCTTGTGTGACGATTTATATCAATTAATTATAACATAGATCAATTAATTATAATTTATCATGCACACACACATTCATTAACATATCTTTACTTGCCACAATAATTAGTTGCAACTTGATTTCTGTTCACGGATTAACCCATGATTACCGTGATGTACTCCTGCTTCTGATAAAGTACCAACCCACGAGGAGAATGCTAGACTCGGCTGACACAGAGTTTCCTATCTTTAGGATAATAGTTTTGGTCTAATATATACATATATAGATAATAAAACACCGAAGACATAGATAAAGAGAATATTTTAATTTAATAAAAGGTTTTTATAAATGTAGATAATAAAAACTATTAAATATATGGATAAACTGACATAAAATTATTTTAATTTAATCAAAGATTTCGAATTTAAATTCTAATTAGATAATTATGTTAAATATTTAAAGATAAAGTTTTATAATTAATAATGATTATATCTAATTCAAACATAATTGTCTCCAATAATAAATACCTACCTTCAATATATGAAAAAAGTTTAGACAATGAGTGACTCAGGGAAAGCAACAAGGGCAACGAGCATGGGAACATTGAAGGAACGATTCACATTATCGCATGCTTGAGCTAATGTTACTAAGTACAAGTTTTTGCAACTGGGATGCAACTTCTATTGGGGTCATATTGGTTGTCTTTGCACTCATTGCCTATATCGTCATATTAATGCTGCCATTTTGTTGCCCCCTTTGCACTCTACTTCTAAAGAGGCCAGACAAAGAAAGTTCACATGGAAAGTTTGGTTTTGGCTTTTTATTAATGCATTAACTAGGATCACTATGGCTCGAGGATTGTTTTATTATGGTTTCAGCTACTTACTCAGCCAACTGTCTCAACTTGATTCCTTTATGCACTTTCCTAGCTTACTTCTATCACATGTAGAATGGAGACATTGGAGTTGCAAACATGGGCAGCTAAAGCAAAGTTTAATTTGTAGGGGCAATTTTGTGTGTTGGGGGAGCATTAGTTACTAGTCTTTACAAAGGGAAGGAAATTTATCTTGGTCATCGTAGTCATTCCAAGAATGTTGTTGTGTCTCACAAAACTAACATGCTTCGGGGCACTTTCTTTTTGGTGTGTTGTTGCTTCTCAAACACAGCTTGGTTTATTGCTCATGTCAAGTTGCTTGAAGTATTTCCAATATTGACGTATTGTGGGGAACAATGCTAGCTAGTATGCATTATAGTAGCAATCCAATGATCAGCAATACTAGGTGCAATCATAGATTCTAGTTCTGCTTGGAAATTAGAATGGAATCTACGATTGGTCACTATAGTGTATTCGGGAGCACTGGCCTCGGCTGCTACATTAAGCTTAATATTGTGGACAATTAGAGTCAAAGGACCTACTTATCCTCCACTGTTCAATCCACTTGTTCTTATTTTTGTGGCCTTATTAGAAGTTATCTTACTTGAAGGGCCATTGGGAGTTGGAACGTTGTTGGGCATGGTTTTGATCATAGAGGTATTGTACTCCTTTTTGTGGGCCAAAACGAGTGAGACACAGCATAATGTAGCAGCTGCAAAAGAATCAATGGGATCGTACTATTACTATTTTCTTGAACGCCAGGATATGATGCACTCTTAAGGATCAGAACGTGTCTAGTCTTTATCTTAGCTAGTTATTTGAATTTTCAGTTTGATAGATTTCAATTAGAGTACTGTTGTGATGTGTGTTATCTTGTAATAATCAGTGTAAACAATCTTTCCCTCCAAGTAATAATAAAGATTAAAGCAACAGCACCTTCTGCTTTGATAAATTGTGATATTTGAAGTAATAATTATATCACACAATATATGATTCTCAATATTTCGCTATGATAGTAGATCACCCCTTATATCGGAGTCTCTTTTCCTTTTTTTTTTGCGAGATAGTTGCAAGGGTACGTTGTCTTGAGATACAGTTGTCATTGTCTGTATAAGCAGCATGTTTCTCGAACATGGGTGTGTGAACTAGTGTCCTTGGAGAGGTTGAGCTCTTAGGCTTGGATGATTTGGACACGCTAGCTATTGTCCCCAATGCACTGTGTATTCTTAAAACATTTTATGGATATACATTAAGTACAAAAATAAGGGCGTAAGTGTGTGAGCATTTGTGCATACCGCAGGCACACAATTTATAAATTAACTTCTTGATCAACTTCATTTGAAATTTGAATCATGTTTCACACTAATTTATTAGTGATGACGGGAGATTCATTCAAAAGAAAAAAAATGTGTGTGTATAAGAGATTATGTCGAATTAAAGTTTGTGATAAGAGACTTCAAATAATTTGATCAGACTATAAAATTTAAACTTCATTATCATCTTTATAAAAATAAAAAAAAAATCGTTTTAATTTCAGGTTCACCTTAATCACGATTTAGAAATTAAAATAAAAGGATAAGTTAAGTGCATGTTTGATTTGTAGTTAAAAATGTTGAAACACGCATTTTAATATAAATCTAACGAATAAAAATAAAATGAACACAAAATCAAATATCTTGAATGCATTAAAATTCAGGTGCTAAAGTATGTTTGAGACAAAAGTATTTTTGCAAAAGATCATAATTTTTGCTTCTACTTTTATATGTTAAATTACATTAAAATGCATGCCACAACAATTTTAACTGAAAATTAAATATACATTGATTTATTGGTAAAATAACTTTGACTTCAAATGTAATTTTGCATAGTACTTCCAAAAATATGTTCTAAGTAAAAGTATCATAATTTTCTTCTTCCATTTTGAGGTTGCCCAACTTCCAAAGACATATATTACTAGCCAAAAACAAAAAGTAGCTTGAGGAGTTGAACTACCCAAGTGGACCTTGGACCAAATCTCAGAAACAGCCGGACATATACACATTACATACTTCTCTCTTCCCTGCTTGATTATCAACAGTTCAACACCTCAATTATCATTTAACATTCATCTTTTCCATTCTTTGATTTACATTCTTCACATTCACATTTCTCAATGGCGGGTTTCTTCTCCCTTCTCAGGCGCCTCTACCTCACCGCCTACAACTTCACCCTTTTTGTTGGATGGTAATATAATACTCACTCTCAATTTCTCTTATCAACCAACGCATTTCAGAATTTCTCCTTCATCACCAACCTCCTTGTTTCTGAATGTAACTGCTCAAATTTGTCGATTTGCACAGGTTTCAGGTTCTGTATATCGTTTTGAAGACGCTGAAGGAATCGGGCCATGAAAACATATACCTTGCAGCCGAAAAGCCTTTGCTTTTTGCCCAAACCGCGGCTGTGCTTGAGGTATTTTGGTCCAAAAAGAACTGATTTGTATTATGTGGAGATACCCTTTTGTTTGTTTGATTGGAAAATGTCCAAGTTTTCTTGTGGGAATTAACTTAAGTTTCAATTTTATTTCATGGGGTTTTTATGCGTGGCGTGCTAGATTCTTCATGGTATAGTAGGTGAGTAAGCCTTTGCTCATTGTCATTACTAAGGGTTGATAAAAATGGGAATTAAGTATAAACGAAGTTTATATCTATTTCCTTATATTGTTGTTATGATTTGAATTTCTCTAATCAAATAATAAAAATTGAACATTAGTATTATTTTTTATGTAAAAATTTCGCAAGATATTCTTAATAGTCTATTTAATGCAGAAAAAAAATTCATGTCAGAACTTGATGACACATTGGCTATAGTATAAGTAACTTCATCTTTGTTCACAAATTAATTAATGTTAATATCTGTTTGATTATGGACTTTCTCTCCTTTTTCTTACCCCTATGATAAAGGGCTGGTGCGGTCTCCAGTAACAGCAACCTTGCCACAGATAGGTTCGAGGTTGTTCCTGGCTTGGGGAATCTTGTGGAGTTTTCCTGAGGTTAAGACAAACATGAATTTTTTATTTTTATTTTTATTTTGCTTCCTTTAGTAAATTAGTTCAACTTTCAACCATATTCTTTTATTGAAAAGTTACCTATATCTGTTAATGACAGACTCAGACTCATGTGCTCGTTACCTCCCTATTAATCAGCTGGTCTATCACCGAGGCAAGTTTTTCATGATTGAATGCTTGCTGTTGTGTTTGTATTTTGTCACATCTTTTTTCATTTCCATTTGTCTGTTTATGTATTTTAATCTTAACTATCATAATGGAAAACGAAACTGCAAAAACCACATAAAGTTATTACTTTGCATTAACCGAAACTGCCAGAGAAGGGTGGTCTTCGTCAGAAAGGAGGACAGTAGGTCCAACCTCATAACAGAGTGTGCACAAGTGATTGAGAACAGCTGCTACTTCAAACTGTGATGCTATTCAATTTTCGTAGCATCGTAGCATGCTCCAATCACTCAGTGATGTGATTCAGCGATAGTGCCACTATTTGGCACTACTGACAACTATGCAATCTAGGAAAATATGGAGAACAAATAACCAAACCAAATCCTGTCTAATAATCCTATCTGAATAGCAGCTGCCTTTGCTTCAGTTTCTGCATGCTTTGGCCTGGACCTCCTCGAATATGTGTAGTGCACAAGGGGTCTATATCATTCCCCTGCCACACTTTCACCTTGTCCTCAAGGTGAAACCCAGGAAACTAAATGTCCTCCAATCTGCCCAATACTTGTTTGAGTTGAGAGACATGAAAAACAGGTTGATTGTAGTGGAATCCGGCAACTCCAATTTGTAAGCCATCTTCCCAATTTGATGGGTTATGCAATATGGGCCAAAATACTGCAGAGTCAGCTTAGAAGTCAAGGATTTCATGCGATAGGCGAGAGCTTTAGGAAACTAAATCTCCTTCGCTGAACTCCACATCTCATCATCTCTTGTCAGCCCACTGCTTCATTTCTGCCTGGGATTGAACCAAGTTCTCTAAGCTCTGCAAGGATGGCATCATGCTCTTGCAACATACAGAGTGGTACTGGATGAACAACCAACTTGATATCAGGTAAGGGATGGGGCATCTCGGCCATACACAACTCAGAAAGGCGTCATCTTAATGGCTTTGTGAAATTGTGATATTGCATATCATATCAAAACTCTGCCCATCTCTACAACTTGTCACCTGCAAAGCAATGATATGCCTCCAAACATTGATTAACAACTTTAGTCTAACCATCCATTTGTGGTAGATAGGCCGTGCTCATATTTAGGTTGGTTGCATGCATCTTGAATAAGGCTTGCTAGGATTGGCTCATAAAGACCTTGTCATGGCTTGAGACTATGGAGTTGGACTACCCATGCAAACAGACAATTTCTCACAAAAATAACTCTACTAAGTGAGTGGGTGCTTGAGTGGATGGAAGTGTGCATACTTGGTCAACCTATCCACCACAACCATGATAATGTCCACCTTATCAAACACTAGTAAGTGGTAACCACTGATCTTGATGAAGCCTAATGAAATACCCAGCCATACTTGATGGGGAATGGGAAGTGATGGTAGTAAATACGCCCCAAAATTGAATATGTCTTGGAAATTAGAACTCAGCTCGTCCCCACTATTAATTGTTGACAATTGTAAGCTGGCCAACTCAATCAATATACCCCACCTTTCCCGTCTAACCATCCAGTGGAAAAAAAAGTCCTATCTAGAAAAATAAGGAAGCCAAATAACTAAACCAAATCCTATCTAATTATATTTACATAATCCTATCTAAATTGTCAAAACTTTTGCTTCTGTTTCTGCATGCTCTGTATCTGCGTGCTTTGGCCTGGAACTTCTCAAATATGTGTAGTGGACAAGGGATCTATCTATCATAGTCCTGAGATGTCATTGATGTGGAACAAACAAAAATAGTGAAAAAGAGATTCATGATGGCATCAATTAGAAACATTTACATAAAATGTTAAAATATTGATTTAATGGTTATAAGAACCTTTGGTTTGCAATGTAAGGCAATGGGTTGGGTGACTGCAAAAGCAAACCTTTAGGTTTGGTGCCCTACCCATCCATGCAATTTTTCTTTTGCTCATGATAAACATATTTCTTTGTATTCAATGGCAAAGTGATTGATTGAAAAGGGAAGGGAACTATTAACAACAATCCTCATTGTTGTTACAATTGCAGATCATTCGCTATTTTTTCTTTGGCTTGAAAGAGGCATTTGGATCTGCCCCATCATGGCTTTTGTGGCTCAGGTATAAAGTTTGAATGTTTAGCCTTCTGTATGTAATATGGTAATCGTTAATTCTTATATTTCTGACTTCCTGTTATATTGACTGCAACTTTTTTCCTAGCAGATATAGCACCTTTTTAGTGCTATATCCAACAGGCATCAGCAGCGAAGTTGGTCTAATATACATTGCCTTGCCATTCATTAAGGTAAAGAATTAAAACAGCAAATGTCCACAGTGCTTTTAGTTTCATTCATGTTAGTTGGTTTGAAACCTTGACCACCTGCTATTTCTTGGGATTCCTAAAGTGATAATAGCGAAATGGGAAGAGACTTGATGATAGTCTGTTACTCATGATTGAATGTGAAAGTGAAACTATTTGATATAATGTTTTCTCATTACTCAAGTTAACGACCCTCTTTTTGTTTCAGGCATCTGAGAAGTACTGCAAAAGGATGCCTAACAAATGGAACTTCTCATTTGATTTCTTTTGTGCTGCTATTGTTGTATTGGGAATCTATGTTCCAGGCATGAACTCAATTCTCACCACTAATGCACTTGTCTAATTTTCCTTTTCTTAACCTTGTTTCTCATTAGATGGCATAATTCTATGCAGGTAGCCCTCACATGTATAGTTACATGCTTGCACAGAGGAAGAAAGCTCTATCAAAACCAAAGAAAGAGTAGAGTAGCATCTGCAGTGTTTACTTTTGTTGATTTTATTCCAAACATAGGGATATGGACACGTCTTGGTTTGGATTCCTATGTAATCCGAGAAATTTTTGCATTTTTTTTTATCATTATTCTTGTTTATGTATCCTTGGGTTCAAAACACTAGAGAGAAAGAAATTAAATGATTTTATTCTTTAAGAATTTGACAGAAATAACTCAACATTAACTATTTTTGTACACGAAACTAGCTTCTGCAATAGTCTCCCTTTCTCCTTTTCAGGAAATCTATAGACAAATTATAATACAAACTTTAATAAAATATTTTTATATGAATAAATATGTGAAATTGGAATATCAAATTATTAATTAATAATGTATCTATAATTTGTTTATTGCCTTAGAGCAGCGACACTTGGTAAGTTGGTATTTAAAGAGGAGCAACTGTCATGAATAGGCTATCTTTGACCCTGACCCCAAAAAGATTACTAATTATTAATATTATTTTCTCACCATAACAAAAATATTTTTATAAATAAATATTAATTAGTGAATTATAGTATTAGTAGTAAATAATTTTCTTCAAAATAAATTCTTCATCTTATCATGATCATATATTACTTAATATATTTACATTAGTTTACTTTATTATCATTTGAAAATGAAATATCAACAAAATTTTATTATGATAATGTAATAAACAAATTTTCAATCCAAGTAGAGTAAAATATAATTTTTTTAAATAGAATTTAAAAATTATTTTAATTAGATTAACTAAGTTATTTATATATCATTAATATACTTAATTATTAATTAAAAAAACGTTAAACAAAATTAGTTGTGATAATTAACCTTGTTTATTAAATTCTCATTGATAATTTACTTTCATTCTCAACACCTTTTATTTTTATTTTTTTTAAGGATTCTCAACACCTTTTATATCTATTTATATAATTAATGTCACTTAAATGTTACTACTATTTAAATTTAGTCAGTCAATTTTTTTGAACTGTCAATGTATATTTCCATAATTAGCCGATTATCCTTGTATTTTGAGACAAACTAGCTTATAATAATAGTAGCTACAACATATAAGATCAATGAAGCCACTCATTCTCAAACTGCAAAAGCTTTAGGAAGGAGACCTGGGACGCTGTTGATAACCAACCACTTTTGCTTTTCACACTTATTCTCAATACATTATTCATTGAGTAAAAACAAACATCATTTTCTAATTTTTATTGGACAAATATGTTCGTTGGACAAAATAAGGAGGAATGAAACCTTAATGCAAACATGTTAATTGGACAAAAACAAACACAATTTTCTAATTTTCAAATTGAACTCATAACTTAAATGTAAAACTAAAAAGCTCTAGATTGTAAATAGTTTTCAAAGGTCACATATAATACAAATTTATAAGATGGAAATATACTCAATATTCGAGTATGACAGAAATATATTATTACTAACTTATAATTTGATCGGTTTGGATTGGATCGGTTTTCACCGGCTAAACCGAAAACCGATCTAATCTAATGAAAATTTTCGATTTTTTTTTTGGTTTTTGATTTTTTGGTTTTCAATTATCGATTTTTCTATTCGGTAACCGTAATTTACATCGGTTTGAGTCGATTGAAGAATATTCATACTTGCCATTAACCTACAACACACACTAACACTATCGGTACTCAAGTATATTTTTTGTTTTAAAATGGTTTCATTAAAATCCGATATTCACGAAATGCCTACAAATATTCTGTTTCAAATCATTTCGTTTTCTTATTTTTATTATTCGTCATATCTTTAATTCCTTTCGGCAATATAACTTAAATTTTGTTTTCACCCGTCGGTGTTGACTCCTTTAGAAGTTAAAACATTGACATCAAGGACACCCTTCTTTAAATATAATATATGTATAACATTTCCATCGGTTCAATATATCATGAAAATTCATCTCCAACTACGTTCAAGGGTTCGACAGACCCATCCAAACACATTGCAATTGAGAACATGTTCAACCTATACCTCCTCCAATCCAAGGGTCCACGTTTTGACCCATTCATAGCCATACACCAGAGACACGTTTGCTAAAAAAACATTTAGATCATCAAAAGAGCTAAATAAGGTTAGTTCTTCAAACTGGTTCAAGGGTTCCTTTTTAAATATTAAGTCAATTAATCTAAAAGGATAGAACACCTTCCATGGAAATTCAAACTTAACCATAAAAGACATTTTCCCACACCATCAAGGTATAAGAATACACATTAGAAAATGTATTAACCGCATAAGATATTCAACCTTTACAGAATTCTTCAACGCATCAATCAATTTTTTTCTCTTTCAAAACTCTGGACATCTACCCCCTTTAATCCCACCGGCAAGAATGATTTTGCAATAAAAAGGTACAAGAACATGCAACAACTTTTTTCTATTCTCACCCCTTTTAATCCAAATCATTCATCTTCAATAACACAAGCAATCAACGTTTTTAAAACCAATCTCATGCCCTTGACAATTCATGAGAATCTATCTATTTAACTTGAAATTAACCACCGCAATGAACTTGTCTGAGAATAAGGATATTCTCCCCTACCTCAGACTATCCATTTGAAGAGATTAAGAACAGGGAATATTGCTCAACCCACAAAGGACGTTGTTCTCCCCATACCTTGGACAGTTCATGAATCATTGCAAGAAAAATTCAGTTTGCAATTGAAAACTGAAAAATTGATACAAAACTTATCAACAACCAAAGATATTTAGTCAAACATTTCGTTGATGTTCTCCTCAAGCACCTTTTTCAACATACCATAAACCATTATAAAATTGAGAGCAGTGGTACATAGCCAAAATCACAACTCCTAATTTGTAATACAAATTCCCATCCTCGCAAAAGCACCACACTCAACTTATTTTGAATTAAGACTTGAAATTATGACTCAGGAAACTACATTCCATAAACATGCTATAGCCACTGGAACTATCCTGTTAAGGTTAGTAAAGCTGAAGTTATGCAGATGTCAAGTTTCTCCATTAAAGCAGAAAATTACATTGAATAAAGTTATTTTAATGTCAATCTAAAACTGGAAATGATTCTTAAATCTCAACTAGACAGCAAATGATTGCAAACAAGATTGCTCGAATCTAAAATTGCTAGCCAAAAATATGATAAGTCAAAGTGGACATACTCCAAATTAGAACACAGGATGGATTAGATATGGTTTTTGATGCATTGTGAGCAATCCACATTGATACGGTTACTTATCGCTTGATGATAGGTGGAAGGCGTCACTTCCAGCAATGGAAGATAAGCCAAAGGAAGACGTCACAAGGGTGATAGACAACCCCTAATGAGTCCACCTAGAAAATACTCTTACAATACACAAGTATTTTTCTCAAAATTCAAGTATGTCCATTCCATTGCAATTTCGTGTACATATAGGTGATCAACCTTTAATTATTCTAAATGCACCATCAACTGCAATTATGAAGGATTAATTCCTAGCTGTGCACATGAAAAGACACCAAGACTACCAACCATTAAAAAAATGAAAAAAAAATACAACTTTATTTAATTCTAAAAAGAAGAAAGTCAACAACAACACCCTCCACTTCATGGGTCTTCAATAATAATCATGTACTAAAATAATTTTAGTTCAATGTCCTTCATCGTAGGTACTACTTCAAAACTTGTTGCTACCACTTGTTGTAGAATCTCCTCTGACTCTGGCTCTGGTCATAGGTCCTCCTAGTCCTTGTGCCTGTCCTTGAGCTTCAATGTCCTCGTCAGATGTAATGAAAGAAAGTGTAGAAATTAAAGAATACCTTAGAGTCATCAATTTCTTATGGAGGGTTCTTGATGACATGTTACTATTTTGTAACAACCTTGCTTGGAGTTGGAGATATGGGAACTATACTACTTGCCCAAAATGCATAAGCTCAAAAGAAAACAATAATCAATGAGGTTTGAGTGGGTTAGAAAAGTGTGTTCTTATCTTCCTGGTGTATGGAACTTGGTTGTCCTAAATGATGTGTTTTGATAGCCAAGCAATAGATCCTGAGCTAGTTATGCCCAACGGCAGGAGCCAGGTCCAACTAGCAAACGACAAAGAGGCCATTGCTTTCATGCATACTTCTACTTCATAGTCACCACATGGGTCCTAAATGCACAAGGTGAAAATGTGGTAGAAATCAATGACAATGAAATGGACAACTTGGAAAATCAATAAAGCCCCTGATGCTAGAACTTCTAAAGCTTTGGGAATGCAATTTGGCTTTGAAGATGGAACTAGCAAAGGATCTTGAAAGTGGAGGCTGAATAAGATAGCTTGGAAGTCATTATTGCATGTATAGATTTTAACAGAAGTATCTAACTTTAAATTAATAGTGTTGGACTTTGTCACCCTAAGCCACCTCTAGAATCAATGTCACTTCTCACAGAACAAGAAGGGAAGGTAACAAAGTTCAAGTTATGCACATTGTAAGTTGAGTGACAGTTTGTATGTCCACTCTGGTTTCATTGTTCCTAGTTCAAGTTATGCACATTGTAAGTTAAGTGACTCATATAAGGACTTATGAAATATAATATCATCAAGCATTTTTACCTTCAAGAATCAATAGAAGAATAATGTAATATTTCATTTCATCATTTACAACACAAGATTAACCCTAGAGTATAATATTACTGTCAAACTCTAATAAGTTAACACATTATATTTAATCAATGAATGACTTAAGAAATTTTTTTCTTCTTTCATTCAATTGCTCTATCCAAGGTCTTAATTTTATCATAGAGTTCAAACTCATTACTTAGAGTTGATTGATTCTGTTTTTGATTAATCATGAATTCTAGAAATATTTAATCATATCTAATATTCATTCAACTAATGTCCTAAGGCATTATGTGTCTGAAATTAAAATATAATAAATAACTTGTTAATTACTATGATAATCTCATGTAAAAAATGAAACTGTTATATTTCTTCTTAAGAATTTATTATTGACATATCAAGATAATATTAAATATTAAAAATTCTCAATTGAATCAACTCAATTGTGATTTAATAAATGAGATCTATTAATCTTGATCTAATAAAGATCATTACATATATATTGATTTATTCGAATTAAGAACATTTAGATTAAAACTATAAAAGACTTATTTCTCATTATAATAATCTCTATCATGATAACAAGTTTCTAATTTTAATTAATGACTTGTCAAATTAACAATTTGATAAAATAATAAATATGATAATAAAATATAGAATAATTTTTTACTAAAATTGATAATATGATGAATTGAATTTTAGACATACATATTTATCCCCAACACGAACTTTGCATGTGCATAATTAATATGCAAAAGAACCATTTCAGAGTTTATTATTGTGCTTGACACTGTATTTTCTTCGGTCTTTTTATGGAGGAAAAAGTGATCGTCCACACTTCAATTTGAGCTATAATATCTGATTACAATTATGTATCATATGATGTTGCTATTAGGAAGGGCTTAATGAACCTATTGTTTGTCATTAATGAATTTTCTTAGTCTGCAAGCACGCTTAGAAGTTAGAATTTGGTCAAAAGTTTATAATCCTTGGTGGTCAAAAAGATATGTATAAGATTATTTGCATTGCAATGACCAGGCAGTTTACATTGTGCATTCAACTATTCAAGTATTAGGCAAAATACTTTCCAGAGGACTCATTCTGAGGAATAGCTTAAATAGAGCAGAACCTAACCTGACTGGCTTCTTAATCAATGAAGGAATGAAAGAAAGTGTAGAAATTAAAGAATACCTCCAAGAGACATCAACTTCTTATAGAGGATTCTCGGTGACACATCACTAGTCTGTAAGAACTTTGCTTGGAGCCGGAGATATGCAAACTATATTACTAATGCCCAAATGCATGGCTCAAAAGAAAACAATAACCAATTAGGTTTGAGTGCATCCTAAAAGTATGTTCTTATCCTCCTAGTGTATAGAACTTGGTTACCCTAAATGATGTGCTTTGAAGGCTAGCCCTTAGATCCTGAGCTAGTTATTCAAAAGGCCAAGGGGCAAGTCCTACTAGATAACCACAAGGAGGCCAATGCTTTCATGCATGATTCTACTCCATAGTCACCGCGACATGTGTTGTCCTAATTCCTAAGTGCACAAGGTGAAACAAGTAGCTCAGAGGGTGTTCAAATTAAATGTGGCACAAATCAATGACAATGAAATGGGCATTTTTGCCATATTCAGGGACAGATCTGGCTCTATATTGGCAATTGCAACTTGAAAAATCAACAAAGCTTATGATGCTAGAACTTCTAAAGCTTTGAGGATGAGATTTGGCTTTGAAGTTGGAACTTGAAAAGGATGTTCGCCTCTTGAAAGCGGAAGCTGAATATGATAGCTTGGAAGCCATTGTTGCATATACAAATGTTAATAGAAGTCATCTTATTTCAACTCAATAGTGATGGACTGCGTCAGTGTCACCCTAAGCAACCGCCAATCAATGTCACTTCTCAGACCAAGAGGGGAAAGTAACAAATTTGGCACATATTTTGGATATTAGCTATTAGATGTTAAAAGTTTAACTTGGCTACAAATAGTAATGTTGTTTTACTATATTCTATTTTAATTAGTTATAATTGCAAGTTTAAAAAAAGAGAGGTTAAAATGATGCCAATTTTAATAAAAAAAAATAAAATAGAAATAAAGTGAATTTGCTAATTTTCTATTATTAGATATTTAGATGTTTAGGAAATTTTATTGTATAAAGAGAATAAAGAAGTCTTTCTTAGATCTTCAACCGGTGCAATACAATGAAAAAATGAGATTCACACATAAAGTATAAAAACAAAAAAAAAATGGATATTACATATATACAAGTAATAACAGAACAAATGACATTTAACATCAATGTCAACAACATTTTTAATTCAAGTTAATTAAGGTTGGTGGTAGATAGATCCAATAATAAATCATAAATGAATAAATGACATTAATGAAAAAATAAAATACATATTTGTTTTCTGTATTTTGTTTAAAACATTTTGTTTACCAAACCAAGAATAAAATATTAGGGAGAGAATCAATTTCCTTTTTGAAAGACAGTACATTAGCTTACGATTATATATTTAGTCAAAAGAAATTCAACTATTAGCAATAGCCAAACTCCCTCCTTAGCCAAACAACAAAATTGGTTCTACTGTGATCATGAGAAAGACAAAGACAATCATCTAAAACCCCAATATAAGGATCATCAAGAGAGACTTCAGAAAGACGATCAGGCATCGACAAATAACTCTATGTCTCGTTCTTCATATCATAAGAAAAAATGACCAATTGATTAACAGTGACAATTTACCATTGATAATCAGAACTCGACGAAGTGGCAAGTGCTAGTCAGTTAAGAGTGCCACTCACAAAACTGTTCGTTAACTTGTTGCAAAATGGGAAAAGCAGAACAAGTCAAAACATTTCTTCTCCAACAAGTGTCACACAAGCAGTGAACTCTGAGCTCCCAATCTTGTGATTTAATATCGAAAAGGATCGCCACCACCTTGTAAGTGTCACTCCAATCATCGTACCCAAACACATACTTCACAGCAAGTCTCCAACTTTATAATTGCTCAAATGGACACATAAGTGTGGCTAATATACGGACATGGCCCTAATGGCCGGATTCCAAAATCGGATCCAATATTCTTCAAATTCATCTCCACACAAACAATCAAGCAAGCAAACCAATCCATAGCATACACCGAAGAAAAAATAAGTGTTGTCGAATCGGTGGCAAACATCATAAGTAGTGGATGACGGATTCTCAAGTAAATGCAATAGTATATTATAAAAAGTGGATGATGGGTTCTCAAATAAACATCGTATAGAGCATTGTGCGGTAATGACAGAGATGTAGTTTTCATCATCGTATTCGTAGGGGTTCGACAAATCTTGGTCAAATGTTAACGGTGTTTTTGGAGGATCTTTGAAGGTGTAATTTAATGAATGTAGGATTCACATTTGGTGCAAATGGTAGTCCTAAAAAGATCATAGCAGCCCAGCCCACAAAAACCGTTTTATATTATTAACAAAACCATAACATAATCTTTCAAGAGTTTAATGTGTGTATACTTATAGCGTAAATTTACACTTTCATCTTATCATAAATTATTATTTAAATTATTTTAGGATAATTTTTTAAAAAAGTAACAAACTTATTATATATAATAAATTATAATTTAATATTTGTGTAAAACTTTTTACACAATCAATAATAATTTTTCTCATCTTTTAATGATTAATTTTTATTTAAGAATAAAAATATCGATCAACTTAATTCTTAATAAAATCTAAATTTATATTAAGAGGATTAAATTTATAAACTTTTTTATCTTAAACGAAACAAAAGTGTTTATTTTCAGCCTTTAATGCAATCTCACAGTTAAGATCTAATTACAAGGTACGATATTTGAGTCCACGTTAAAGTATGGGATCAAGAATTATATGGTTTTAGCCTTTTAGGCCTTCCAAACTACTATTGGATAGAGGAACGTGAAATTGGTGGCCAATGAAGTTAATTGTGTATATAACTCGTTTCCTAATTACTGTTTTAGTTGTTGAATTTGGTGGGTATGTTTTTTTAACTTTTGTAATTTAAAAATGGTTTTTTTAGTCTCTGAATTTTGACAATTTATTTTTTTTAATTCTTGACACAATAAATTGATACTTTATGATGATTTTTATCATTTTTTAATGATTTTTTTAATATTATGACAGTTTTAAAATACAAATTCAAGCAGTTAAAAATAATAACTAATCTATGAAAATTAAAAATTGTCACAAAGTATCAATTTATTATACTAAAGACTAAAAGATCAATATGTCAAAATTCAAGAACAAAAAAATAATTTTAAATTGTAGGGACTAAAAAAATATACATTCCAAATTGAGAGATTCAAACAATAGTTAAATCTTGTTTAAAATTAATTTTGATATTAAAGATCAATTTTTATACTTATTTTAAAATTTGTTGAAATTAGTTTATCAAAAAATGGATTGATTTTTCAAATTAAGTCATAATGCTAGTTTATTTTGAATTTGCATTTTAAAATCACCACTAAAGTTTAAAAAAAAACAATCACAAAATATAAAAAATGACATAAAATATCAATTTATTATGTTAGAAATTAAAAAAATAATTTATCAAAATTCAGTAACTAAAAAAATATTTTTAAATTTCAGGAATTAAAAAAAATACATATAAATTCAAAGACTAAAATAGTAATCAAGCCTATGAGAAATCACTTTCATTTTTAGATTCCATAAAAAAAAATGTTCACCATGAACAAAACTGATCAAGAGAGCATCCATACCAAAGATATAATTGATCATTTGTTAAAATTATTCACACATACGTACACACACAAGAAATGCCTGTTAGATAGTACAATATGAGTTATTTTGATGTAATTAACTTGGTTATGGTCCAGTCCTCATGAGATTTTGGATCAGTTTCGCCATTGTCTTGTACATGAATGAAAAATTTCAAGCACGCCACATCTCAAACAGCTCCATAAGGGAAGATTTTAAAGCTTCCATATCATTTGCTAGTACTTAATGGATCAGAAGGGAGCATTCAACTTCATCAGCTTGACAGAGAAGACCATAAGAAAGACATTTTATTGAAGATCAATGATTCCTGGACCAGAGAAAAGATTACTTAGCTTCAGACCTTTCCTTTTTGTTGTATACATAGCTGGCATATACGACCTTGAACGTGGAAACCCAATTGGCAAAATGTGCGCGTTGATGAGAACGTGAACCAAATTACCATTAATTTGACATCTTGAACTGTTGAAGCATATAAATTAAACAGCAATGTATAAAACAATATCAGTATAGTACTGAAGGCAACCAGTGTGAGACAATCTTAAATCTGTTTTATTTTTTTATTTTTAATCTTAAATAAATTCCTAACTACAACGAAAACAAATAATGAAATCTACTTTTTATTCAGATTTTTTAGTAGCTCTAATTCTAGAGTACCAAAATCCAGTAAAGAGGAGGAAGATTGCTTTTTAGATTTCAAGTCAAAGATTGAGCTTAGGTGAACCATGAACCAGAGTTCTCTAACATTGAAATAAGGAACAATGATACTTCACGTCAAGAACAAAAAATATTAACCGAAGAAAAGTTTAAGAATGACGGGTCAGTTTTTTATTTAGAACTAAAAGTGAAATTTGAAAATAAATTAAAGACCAAAAACATTTAATCATATATTTTAGTTACGAAAAGAAATATAATCCCTTATTATTTTAATATGAATTTATGATTATATTAATATTACTTTACAAATTAATCACAACTAGATAATTAAATTTTATTTTATATTATTAATTAACATCAAATTAAAATAATAAAAAATATAAACTATCTCATTATCACATGAACCTCATTTGTCTCTAGTATAATAATAAAGAAATATTTTATATTTGATGTTCACATTATTAGATATTTTACCTTTAAACTTTTAAATTTTTCTTCTAACCTAAGATAACTTCCACTATTTTTATATTATTATTTTTATTCTGTCACTTTTTTATTTACTACGTTTAACTTCTATTTTTTATTATTATTTAAAGAATGTAAAAAGACACAAAGTGTGTTTGTTCTCCTAATTATATATAAATTGAATCACATCGAATCATGTTATTTACACTTATTTTAAATTTTGCCTAAACATTTAACCATGAAAACCAAAAACCTTCTCCAAAATGCAAAGTTTTAGGGAGAATTGATATAAAGTTTTAAGACTCTGTCTTCATTCTGGTCTATACTCAAGACATGTTTCGAGAGGATCAAGGGAGCTCGAGTTTGCTCACTCTTAACACATTAATTTATGCACTATTTGGTGAACATCTTATTTATATAAATACTTATAAGAATAAATAATTAATATTTTAAAATTAAAATAAACGTATTCATTTTAACATTTATAAAGAATTTTATTCGACTCTAAAAACTGAAATACATACATAATTTTAATTTATGAAAATAATTTCGTTCATTATATTTCATTTTACTTTCCTATAAATAATAATAAAAAATGTCTAAAGCCTCAAATACTTTTACTCGTGTAAGGCAGAGATGCAAGGATTACACTAGCTAAAAAATCCAATTAAAAACATAACTAGGAATTGCTTTCTTTAAAATAAAAAAACAGTTAATTCTGAATGACATTAGAGTACCCCATAACATAAGTCCTTACTATTTACTAATATATATACTACCTCTACACACCACGGGGACATACTAGAGTCATAATCATTAATGAAATTTAGACCATAATATTGTGCATTTTTGCTTTGAGTTAATTTTATCTCCTCACACACTTTCTCATCAGCCGGAGTATGGTAGCCTGCAAGTAATTAATCAAAGCTTAAATTAAGTAAAGATAAATAAACATAATAAGGTAGCCTGTGAGAGTAATCCAGCAAAACAGATTTTTGTCGCTAGCAATTTCACTGAGTTCACAAAAAGAAAGTTTTCAACTCATTTTGCCAAGACTTTAAAATTCATTGTAAGTATAAAATAATTGAATACAATCCATTAATGATAAATCACATTAATAATAATTTTTATGATAATTATTATAAAAATCTTAAAAAAAAAAAAAAGCATACATAATAATTTTTTATTATTGGTTGAAAATATAAATATCAGTATACATAAACTATTGTTTCTTTTACAAAAATGAACCTTTTTTTTTCTGATTGCTAACAAAACATACACTACATTATTATTATCTTTAGTGCACTGCACTGATATGCCCGAATGTAGAATAAATTCGACTACAGTTAATAAATGAATGAAGACTCACCCCAATTTGAGCGAAGTATCTGAGTTTTCATAGTCTTGGGGGAGTCCAGTGGAATTGCAAACGTACGTCACAGACTCTGAAGACTGACCTTCATCCATAACAAAGTTCTCGGATTCGGCACCACCATGCCTTATTATGCCCGCCACCTTTGGTGCAACACATAGATATATATTATACAGATTAATTTTATATTATAAGCTCTCATAATTGCATAATAGATAAGTCAGATTCAGGGATAAGTTTGCTTAAGAAAAAAAAATGCACACCCCCAAATAAAATTAGAGAGAAAAATAAAAAGAATATCATACGTGACGTTTTAGTCGCTCGTTCTCTTCCATCAACGTCATCCCCTGCATTCAATTGGAGTTTGTTAGTTTATTTATAGGAATGAAAATAAAGCTTAACAAGACATGGAGATAATAATCATGATTAATTGACAATCTAATGATTGAATGAATTACTACCAATATTTTTATATTTCATAAAATACGAGATAGGTGTTTCAAGTCATATCCAGGAATCCAGGACCAATGCAAGAATATTTAGTACTCATATGTATCATCATTAATTGGTGGATCTTCAAATAATGATAACAGAATGTCTAGTTTCTAACCTGTCTTTGGAGATCAGCGATCTCACTCATAATCTTCTCTCCCTGAAAAGCAAAATGATTTCATTATATAGAGTCCACATGAGGTAAAATATTATGCTATGGTGAGCACTACATAAAATACAACTATATTATAAGACCTTCTTTTCTATAATACGGCCCAATCCAGTTTCAAGTGACCTCTCCAATTGTTGCAATTCTTCTATGTTTAAGCCTTGAAGATCCTCTCCTCTCAGCTGCCTGTATTTTTTCATTGTTATAACTTTACATTTCAACAAACAAAACTATATCAGTCATAATTGTACCTTAGTTGATGGCTCTTTTCGGCAACTTCCTTGCTCAATCTGGAGCAGTTGCTGTTTTCAACTAGCTGCAGTAAAACATTTAAGAAATTAATGATTGCCATTAAATTTTCACTTCTTATTTTCAACGCATATTGCAATATGGAGAATAGTAACTCCATTTCATTTACAAAAGCCACAGCTCAAGTTACACCTTTACCATTAGTTTTTATACTAAAAAAAGTATAAGTTCAGTTTTTGATAAATTTGTCTTAATATTTTTTTAAGACTTGTTGTACGATTATTAAATTTATTTATTAATATAAATTTATTTTACAGGTATTTTAATAGTAATTCAATACAGAATGTTATTTTCTGATGTACCAAAAAACAATTCAAAAGTACCGAATCCAACCTGCAACTCGAGAGATGGTTGCTCCATCCTTGCTAGATTCTTTGAGTGCAAATAATGCCTTTCAAGTATTTCCTTCATGCTGCATAAGACAATATCAAAGTCACATTATGGAGAAAACCCACAAGAAAAAATAAAATTACATACAATATAAATATATATATATATATATATATATATAACTTTGTTAAGTTAACAAAACAACATCAAGTATATATAGGGTAGGAGAATTTTGATTTCACTCATGTCTTGGACTTCATTAAGTTTGCTCACGTCTATCAATTTCAGATTGTAGATAGGTCATATACCCATACATGTTGCCTTTGCTGATTAAAGAAAAACTCCAATGCTTTTAATATGTCCCACTTAGTTTACCCAACTTAACTGCCCAAAGGTATTCTACAAATTAAAGATGTGAAAGACTTGATTTCAACAAAAATATGGTTAAAGTGGGGGGTTAGTAGGAATACACATGAGCGAAACCAAAATTAAAAATTAATCAAATCATCAAATGTGAAGGAGGCTAGACATCATGATGTATTCACTCCAACACATATATGGCGTTTAATTTGTGAGTCCTGATTTCGTGAATTACGGGGGAAAAGGTAAAGAAAAGATGAGCTGTATTGACCAATATAGAACGCTCAAAGAATTTCCAAAGGATAAAAGTTTTCTTTTCACGTCCCTACCCTACCCAGTTATTATGGGTTGCTAATATTCCCATATATGTAGACCTCAAAATCTAAACGGCCATGTGACATTGTACAAGAACAAACCAATTATTGTTTGACTATCTTTTTTTAGAAAAAGAAGCTGTGGCAAATATATTTTTTGAAAAATAAAAATAACAAGCTTAATTTATATAAAAAGAAAAGTAAATAGTTTTTTTGGATAAAAAAATAAGTGAAGGAACTTAAAATATAGCCTGACTTATCTCCCTCGCTGATCCCACTAATTAATTCTTTTCTTTTTGTCTCTCCATTCTCTCCCTCCCATTTCCTCTCTCGGGAAATCACTAATATTTATAAGTTAAAAAATAAATAAAAATTGTCAACAATTTTTATTTTATTTTTAAAAACTCTTATTTGAAGTTTAAATTTTAAAATAGCTTTTGTACCACGCACACTATGGCTCGATCGGATCATTCGACAACTGATTGAAATAAACTCAACAACGGAGTGACTTCCCCCTCCATAGCACTTATAGATCACTAGTGTAAAATTAACTAGGGCATCTTCATACATCTTGATTAAGGGGCTCTTGGAGTTTGAACTTAGCATCCCTGGAAGACTTGTAATTAAGAACAACTTTTAAGCAGAAAAAAAAATCAAAAACATACTCTTAATATATCTAACCAATTTATTTAACATCAAGTGACATTATATATAACTTTTCATCTATTCTTCCCACTTTCCACAAGCTCTAACTATCTTTAAGGCATTTAATTTATACAATGTTACTCACGTAAGCAATTTACTTTGGGTTTTCAAGTGAGTCCAAAGTTATAATCTGAAATGTATAGTAGTTGCTGTATGTTCTCTCAAACGATCCAAGTAACATTGATTAACGTTCCTCACCGAAACATTTTTTTTTTCAAATTGTCTAAAAATGTAAATAAACAAATCCAGTTACTTGAAGCCTAACACAGTTACACCTTTTGAAAGCAAGAAGCCTCTCTAAATAATGAATGAAGATAATTTAAGTGTCAAATGCCGAAATGAAATGAAGATAATAAATGTCATAAACCAGGGTTGATAGTGACATGTACTACTTCATCAAGTTCCATGGCACTTATGGCTTCGTTCTTTCATGTTACCACTTACCAGTTACCACCTGGATTATTAAAAGTGGTGAATTCATTCTCATAAAGGTTAACCCCTTTGGACCATAAATATATATGAGGATAGAAAACCGAGGGGGGAGGAGGAAATATTGTATAACATACTTAGCTTTATACTACGCTGCTTTTTTGTCTATACAAAGAGCAAGACAAGACAAGACAAGACAAGACAAGAAATCGATAGAACTGACTCTATATATACACGTGCTATATAGCTTGATATATATAGTTAACAAAATTTTGCATAGAACAACAGATGGGAAACTGAAAAGGTTTAGATTATTTTGTACTTTGCAATTTATGTTGGGGTTATACAACAGATAAAATACTAGTTTTCTGATCGGAGATAAGGCTAGGTCTGTCCAAACTATATAATTCTTCTTTATAAGATTGATTTGACTCGTTTTATCTCTTCTTTCACAATATGACGTTTGATTCTGTGCCTTTTTCAGACTAATTGTCGCCCGGGTTATATAGGATAATTGATTTTTCTTTACTATGATCTGAACACCAATAAAACTCAAACCAACTGTAATGTAATCAAACAAATTAGTGCATCAAAGAAGCAATATAGCATATCAAGAGTTATACACTTAACATAGCAGGATAATATACTTTGGAATCTGTAAGAAACATGTACACAATCCTATACATGTTCTATATGTTCATGTTTTAGACATTGTCATCAACTCATCATTTTCTTTCTTCCTCTACATCTGAGAACTCGCAAAACTCGCAAACACTAAATGAAGCTATAAAACTACTAGAACAAGGAAGCAAAGGAGAAATCCCAAACAGTAAACAGAAACAGACAACGAAAGTGGCGAGCTGGTAACCGTGCTTGAAGCCAAACGCACACAAATGTCTTGGAAGCAATTATATAACATTACAACCATGAAAGCATGAAACATGATCAGAACTCTCATTAACTCAGCTTTCAAAACAATGTCGTGTTCTTTTTCCTTTTTTTGTTGACCAGATAAAAATAAAAACGTCTTATTTAATATTTAAGAAAAGATCAAAAGTAAAGCTCACTATACGTACCAACAGAACCAACTTAAGCATATACCACCAGGCTTAGTACGCAACCAATGACTTCATGTACGTAGTTAAGCTGTCTTAATAATTCTCATTATGCAAACCATAAAGTTATAGATCTTATCATAACCCCCAAAAATAAAATCCAAAAAACAAAACCACTGAAACCCCATCAACCCTTTTGAGAAATACAGAGAAAGGAAAGAAAGAGAAGTCACAGAAAAATACCTAGAGCTTGAGTACTCAAAGAGTTTCCCAGTGGAAGAGAAGATTATGAGGGCAACATCAGCATCACACAGAACCGAAAGCTCCTCAGCTTTCTTGAAGAGCCCTCTGCGACGCTTGGAGAACGTGACCTGCCTCGCGGTGGCGTTGTCGATCTTCTTAATCTGAATCTTCTCCCTCGCCATGTGCACTACCCTTTCACCTTAATCTATCCTCATTTGGATAAACAATAAAAACAGAAAAAGAAAGTAAACAGCTTTAGCCTCTTTAATTACTGAGGCAAGTGAGTTATATCTTATATCTGATATGCAAAACAAACCAGCATACAATCGAAGAAACCCACCTAAAAAAAAGCAAAGGAAGTCTGAGTCGTTGACTATTTATGGAAGTTCTTAAGAAAAGCAAAAAGCAAAGGGTGGTGTTTTTGTTTAGTATGAGAGGGACTGTGATGCATATATAGCAGAAAAATTTAATATGCAGGTGTTTAACTAAATTTAGCTTTTGTGAAATCAAAGCTTCGCTTGCAGATCATGGGAGAAGGTGTATGAGGGTAAATTTTCTTTCTTTTTTTTTTAGTGATGTTGGTGTTGGGGATGAGAAGAGAAGAGAAGAGATGGAGTTGGTGGTGGGGTGGTGTTGAAACTTGAAAGAGAGAGTTTTAGTAGCTGAGTAAGGAAAGTATAGAATTCATCGCTGAATGTACTTGTGGATTTTACTTTCCCTTATTGGGGGGAAGACGTACGGTGATATTAGGAATGTTGGTTTTGGTGCTGCTATGGTTTGGTTTGGCTTGTTTAGATGGTTCCAGCTTTGGGTTGAAAGCCACCAATGAAGGGAAGAGAGAGAGGGAGAGCGTGTGAAATGTGGAAAAGGTGTACCCTTTTATGGCGAAACACTGTTTCTGGCTCATCTCCCAAAGGTGTCACTTATAAATTAATAGAGTTGAGCATTCTTTTAAGATATTTTTCTTTTGTTATTAGATAGCTTTTTTTATATATATAGAAATACATTATAAAAAGGGTTTTACAAATATGGTAGTGTTAAATAGATTTTTTATATATAAAGGATAAACAAAAATAATACTAAATAGAAAGTAAAAGTCGTGTTATTACAATATTACACGCGAATTTTATTTAATAACGAAATTGTGTTATGAATATATATATATATATATATATATATATAAAAGTGTCGGGTAGACTAATTTATTCACCTAAGGAGAATCAAAATTTGAAGTTTATTTTTGGTTTGTTACAATTCTCTTATAAAATATATAATATAATATAATATATATACACAATAATTATAATATTATGGTTAAGGTGGGTTAAAGAAGATTTACTTAATTACTTAAATGAATTCAACGAAGAACCAAAAAGTTAAAAATTGTAATATTATTATTTTTTATACGATTTTTATTACATATAAATTTTTGGTTTCAACATCAATCGGATCTCATAATTTTTAGTAAGTGATGAAATATAAAGAAACAAATTTCACTCTCGAATTAGTAAAAGAATTTAAATTATGCCTCAAATGACCATTATTTGGAAAGGGTAATTTTGACTCACATTAAAAACAAAAAGAAATAAAATTATTTTTATAAAGAATAGGAGATCAAACTGAATTTAATTTAAAAAAACATAAAAGAATTAAAAGTGTATTTTAGGCTAAAAATTAATGAAACAATTTGATTTAACAAAGATACTTTAAGGGACTGAACTAAAAACATACAGATAATTGACCAAAAACTATTTTACCCAAAATATAAGATTGTATTTAAATAAATTATATGAATCCATTTTAGATGAATGTATATTTAATTATTAAGCTATATATTTATTTATTATATAAATAAATAGGAAGAAAAGAAAAAAATATTTATATAAAATTAATATTTTAATTTCTATAAATGTAAGAACAAATATTATTTGAGTGAAATTTGCCATTTGTTCCTAAAATTATGAGCATTATCATAATAGTATATAATTTTTATAAAAAAAATATCAAATAAAAATTCCCTATTTTATATCTTGATAATCAAGTTAATTAGTCAGCTTTTTTAAAAATAAAACAAAAAAGGATTTTTTTTTTTTTTTTTGCAAAATAGAAGGTGAGTTGAATTCGTTATGTGTTTTATTGTATGATTTTTTGTATATGTGTTTTTCCCATAGGTGAGGTTTTCACCGGCACAGGTTTAATTCATTTCCTGATGAAACGGGATTTGTGATTTTGTTTGATAATTGATGTTTGTAGAGTTTGACAAAGTAGATGAAATGTCATGTTATTATGGTGAAGTAGAGATGAAATGTGGATGTTACAATGAGACCCTTATTAGGTCTTGTGGGTGTTGTTATATCACGCTTATGGTGTTATTGTGTTTGTACTTTTTTAACACATTTGTTTATTATTTTGGCAATGTGCCATATGGTGTGAAGAATCATACTTGTGTTGAACCTTGAAGGTAGGTTTGTCAAAAATGACAATGATAAGTTGGAGTATATAGACAATGAGATTGATGTGTGACAAAGGACATGCATAGTGTTATGGTAATTCCTCTTGACAAAAAATAAAAGGCTCATTTATCTTATTAATTCAAATGTCTAATATCTTAATCATCAAAAGATAGGAAGATATGATAAATATTATAACTACCCACTTATGAGTTATTCAGATAACCGAAGGTAGTGGAGATAACAACCTTATAGCCACTAAATCCACTATCAGTCAATCTCCATATACAGATAATGGATGAGGCAGTCAATCTCCATATACAGATAATGGATGAGGCTCACTACTCAACTAACTCAAGTCAGTGTTCTCAAAGTTATAAATAGAGACGTCCTCCATGGAGAAAGGTACACACACATTCACTCTAGCTCTCTCTTTCAATTACACTGAGCACACACCCCACTCCCAATTTCGTGTATCTCAGTGATCTCCTGCTTCAAGGTATCATCCCCTATTGATATCCTTGGATTTGCAGAGTTAGAGTGATCAAACAGCAATCATATAGCACTTTCGTGCTACACATTTGTGTTCTAGAAATCATACAGAACACATAGAATAACCTCTTTTGTGTTTCTCTATATTTTGATAGATCCTAACCATAACCATTCTACCATTATAGCAAAATCATAAGTTAGTATGTCAAATCTTGAATTTCCACTTCCAAACATGACACTTATGGCTTTTTTGTTCTTTCTTGATTGGGTCAATGGATATTCACTAAAAAAATATAGGAATATGTGAAAATATGAAGAAAAATAGAGAAGACACGAAAATATAAAAAATGGTAATATATATTTAATATTGACAAAAAGTGACAAGTAAGAAAGATAAATTTACCATTAAGAGACTCTCCAAATTTTATTTCCATCCCTCGTGATATTTTCCTTAATTCACTGTCATTTTGGTCCTAATTTTTGTCATTTAATTAGTCCTTAATGATGTGTCCTGTACTATGCATCTTGGTGGCATCACACATGTTGTCAAAGTTGCAGAATAATCGACTAACGACCGGAACTAATTAAACTAACAGAATTCAAATTTAAGAATTTATTTATTTATTTTTAATATTAAGGACTATTATGACAAGTTGACAACACTACAATTTCAAAAACAAATTGATAGTTTATTCAATATTATTTTATATACTATTATTTAATTATATAACTTAAATAAATTAAATTAATATAATATATAATTTTAATGAAATTTAAAATAGCAATTTAACAACAATATAATAAAATTATTATTTTTTAGAATTAAACTAAAACAATTTGAATTTAAATTTAAAAATAATAACAATAATTAATTTAATTTAATTTAAAAATATTATATTTAAAATAAAATAATTTAATTTATATTTGAACATAATAACAATAATAGTTTAAATTTAATAAAATTATAAAATCATAAAACTAATATTCTTTTCATAAATTGTGTGTGAAAATTAATATTTAACGAGAGAAAAATGAAAATACAAAAAAGTGAGTTAATTGAAAGGACGTGATCAGAAGTAAAAATATGACTCTTCAAAATGAATATTTAATTTATAACATTAGAGTGAATGAAATTATTTTAGTTTTCTGCAACTTAAATAAAAAAACAGAATTGATAAAAAAATTATTTTGGTGAGTATAATGTAAATAACTTTTTTTGGATTGATGAAACAGGCAAAGAATCATGAAGGCTTAAGGCTCAGGCAAATCATTCATCATAATATATTACTTTTGAACTGGAAAAATGGCTTTCCGTACATGAAAATACTATTAGCATAATGGAATAGCAGCAGGGTTAGGGGCCATCTTGGGTCACACGATGAAGGACAAGTGGACAAGTTAACAACCGTGACCCCACGATATTCTATTCTATCGATCATTATTTTCCATTAGGTCTTAAACTATTTTTTTTAATTAGATCTTGAACTTGTATTTACTTTTTAATAATTTTTAATTAGTTTTTTACTAATTGGATCCTTCCATCTATTGTCAACACATAAAATTAATTGTCTCAGTTATGTGTATTTGTAACAAATTAATAATGTTTGGTGAAGTCTTGATAGACTTGTGAAAAAATTATTAGATTGAATAGACTTGTATAAGTGATAATATAGAATGAGGAACCTACTTGAGAATACCGGATGGGTTCGTAACGTGCAAACTTGAGAATATTAGCCTTAAAAGATGATAATATTGACCTAAAAATGTAAGAATGTTCAATGCAGGCCTACAAAGATGAATATATTGAATTCAGGAACTAATTAGATATCCATGCAAGGCTGAATTAAAAAAGAAAAAAGAATAGTTCAGAAACTTAATTAATTAAAAATTATCAAATATATAAAGACCTACGGAATAATAATAATAATAATAATAATAATATAGTATGATAACTGAGACGATGCAGGCCTACTGTATGTTCACTGTACTTCACGTGATAAAAGGAGCTAAGTACATAAGCAGAGCATATCTTTCCTGCAGTAGTTTTTGATGTGACTAGACTATTTATTATATATATATATATATAAAAAAGTAAAGATTTATTTATTTTAGAATTATTTTTTTAGAATTATTTTTTATTTATTTTCTTAAAATATAGTAATTAATTAATTATTAGATCTTAAAAAAGTCAATAATAAAAATAAAAAATATCATTTAAAATATTATTAGAATAAGTGGATATTCTTGTCTATGTATAATATCTTACTTTTTAATATTTCATTTGAGTTATTGAGTTTGTATATATAAAATATATCTTTTTAATCCTCAAGTCCTAATCTTATACCAAAAATCATTATATTTGACATGGCACTGACCAATAAATAAGAATTAAGAAGTAAAGTTATTATAAGTGAAATGACATTGACATTGGTATAGTTTGAAGAAAGTGGTGTGTCATATATACGGGTCTTGTTTTTCTTTTTAGTAGAAAAAATATATAATAAGATGAATCTTTTTTATTTAATATTAATAAGATTTTATTAATAAATAATTTATAAATATTTTTATAACTATTTTTTAGCCTGTCAATGTATCACAAAATTCAACACATCAAATCTATTTTCATAAAATAAAAACTGATATAATGAAATGACTCTATTTCTTTTAGTTACTTAGATATAATGAAATGACTTTATTTTTTTTTTTTTTT
>PYAF01002615.1:673761-685247 GCA_007407185.1 Glycine tomentella
TATTTATAGACCTCTGCCGCGACTCCCACGCCTCCAGCGTGGACTCCCACGCCCCAGGCGTGGCATTCCAGACCAAAATTCACTTCTGGGCAACTTCCCACGCCTCCAGCGTGGCTTCCCACGCCCCAAGCGTGGCGTTCCAGCAAGAATTGGCTTTCTGGGCTGTTTCCCACGCCCCAGGCGTGGGATCCCACGCCTCCAGCGTGGAACTTCAGAAAACTCATAAATCAATTTATTTCATCGTTTCTCAAGCCTTTCTCTTAGGGATTCTCAAGTATCACTATAAACCTTTATCCTAGGCTTAATCTAAGCTTAATTACATGCTTAAAATTCAAGATATTACACCATCAAAGTATCCCAACTTTCTGGTAACGAACTCAGCAACAACAAAGTCAGCATCTCATCATCAATTTTCATATTAACTTTGGACAGTTGATTCACAATACCTTTGTAGGTGTTCAGATGCTCAATCATACTCATGTCATTCTTGTATTCAAGTTTTACAAGGCAGCGGACCAGGTGTGCTTTGTTTCTGGGAGTCGTCTTCTGAATCATGGACTCCAATTTGTTCCACAACTCGTACGCGTTTTATAATAGCCTAAGACTTTTTATAAAAAGGAGTAAAAGAAATAAAAATTTAAATTTTATAAAATTTTGTCGCAAAAGCCTTAGTGACGAAATTAGCGACGGATTAGCGACGGTTTTAGCGACGGATTTTAGCGACGAAGTCTGGCGTCAAGAGCGCTAGAGTGGCGCCAAGAGCGCCACAGGTGCTGGAAGTTGGCGCCAAGAGCGCCAGAGTGGCGCCAGGAGCGCCACAGATGCTGGAACAAATTGGAGTGAAAAGTGGCGCTAAGATGCACTGAAAAGTGGCGCTAAGAGCGCCAAAGCACTGGAAAGTGGCGCTAAGAGCGCCAAAGTGGCGCCAAGGGCACGGCATGTCGGTCAGGCCCCCTATATAAAGGGATTTCGCGATTTTTCTGGGAAAAATCACTGTTCCTCTTCTTCCTTGAGCCCAGGCAGCCATTAGAGCACCTTAGGAGCTTCATATCTCCATTATAAGCCATTAAAACACCTCCTAATCACTTCTAAACTTGATTAGAACCATTGGAGAGCCAAAATCCAGCCTAGGTTGTGAGAGTGTGTGAGAAAAACCCATTCCCCTGAGGTTTTTCAGAGTTTGAGTTGTGGGAGAGAAAAAAAGGAAGCCCAGGACACCAGAGCTAGGAGAAAGACTTCTCCAGCCTTTCCTCTATTGATCTGAGGTAAGAAACTCCTATTTTAACCTTTTAATTTGTGGATTGGGGATTGGATGAATAGTGACCACTTGCTGATAGGGCTAGAATTAGGCTTAGGTTCTTTAGAAAAGTGTAGTCAGGAGGTTGTTCTGAGTAACATGGAATTTTGAAATTGAAATTGTGATGAAGTTTGAGTCTGACTCTGGGGAGGAAGAAGGGTGTGTAAGTGGAAGGTACTGTGGCCTGTGTTAGCTTAAGTACCTTTACAAAAGTTATTCATAAGGCCAAATAATCGGTGAAAACGTAATTATATATGGGTTTGGCTGAGTTGAACCGATGTGGGTTCTTGATTTTGGTACAGCTTTGAATTGAGCTGTACAGAGTTCTAAAGGAACTCTGAGGCCTTGGTGAGGCTGAGGCAGACTATTGATGGTCAATGCATGGCTTAGTAAAAGCCGGACTAAGATAAACCTTAAGTTAGATGACTTTGAATTGATTATATGTGGAAGGGTGTTTCCTTCCATATAAACGGTCGAATGTCGTTCTTGATGATTTGATTCATGCCTATTGTAGGGCGTGAAGTGCAGAATACTGGTAGAGATCACCCAGATACTAGGGGGTTGTTTCTGAGCTACGACCAGGTAAGCTCAGTGTTCTTGGAGATTATTCTCCTGCTTGTGTTTGCTTCACCCATTTTGGGTGTTTGATTGAGATATCTTGTATGTTTGTGCCTTATGATGAGTCAGCACTGAATGGTAAGCCAGATGCCTTATAATTTTGATGATACTATTATGTATGAAATATTGATGTAATGGTTAGATGTGCTGGCAATTATATGCTAGTTCTGCCCTGAGATATTGGATATCAATTGATTATGATGTTGATGATATAATGCTTGATCATGATGTGATTTGATTTAATTGCTTGTAATCTGCTGGCCAGTAGACTGAGGAACTATGGACCCCTTTTGGGAACGTACCCACGAGTAGGTGAATGATCTCCCTTAGGGCAATCCATAGACGTCCATATAAATCCTGATTAGATGTACCCACGAGTAGGTGGATGAGCCTATTCAGGTGTTAGGCGGGAAGTCCTGATTAGATGTACCCACGAGTAGGTGGATGAGCCTAGTCAGGCACAGATAGAATGAGCTTTGATTGAATGTAACCACAGCGATAGATGATTTTTTTTAGCACTGTGGATGCCTCTTTCTTATGCTGTGTTGAGATTTGTATATCATGCTTTGATTACACTATGTTTTCCATGTATACATTTACAATTGTGTTTATATGCTGGGAAGTAAACCAGGGGGAGGGAAACCTCTAAGAACCATGAGTTTACTGGGATGTTTATCTCACCCCTATTTGGGGCATATGTTGCAGGAGCAGAGTTTGAAGTCCCTGAGAGATCTCAAGGCAAGAGACCTGAGCTGGGATAGAGTGTGAAGACAACCCTAGGTTTAGATGACTGAGCTTGTTAGCTCACATTTTGTTCCTTTTGTCTGTATTTTGAGACCTAGGCAACTGTATAGTTTTGAGAAAGGACATGTATTGTGTATATTTACAGAGATTCACCATATATGTATAATAAGATATGTTTTATATTGAATTCTGGCTTCCTTTATTGTTATATTTCATGCTTGCTGCGCCATTATGATATTGTATAATGATAACATGTCGGGTGCACACGGGGTGTTACATTTTATGGTATCAGAGCAATGTAAGGAAGCAATATATGGTGAATTAGTTATTTTCTCTGTGTGCTTGGGGTTATACCATGATTACTGCATGTGTGATGTTAAGTGTGAGCCTGATCAACTCATTCTGTTATATTATATGTGCAGTATCATGGTGAGAATCCGGAATACTAGTGAGCGGGCGGGTGCAGAGGAACAACCCGACCCCGTTGTAGCTGCTTTGGGAGCTGTGCAGCAGGAGCTTGCTGCAAGCAGACAAGCTAATGAAGCCTTGCTTAAGACGAATGAAGAGCTCATGACTGAGTTGAGAGCTCAACGGAGGGGAGACAGAGTATCCCCTAGACAGTCTACCCAAGAAGGCGAGGGTAGCCACCACCAGGGTAGAGGTGGCCATTACTCTGGTGAGCCTCATCACCAGAGAGGAGACAGGTCCTCCCAGGCTGATACAGAGGAGGACACAGCAGCAAGAGGAAGGATGCTAATCGCCTTCCGGAAGCATGATCCTCCCTCCTTCCATGGGGAGTATGACCCCATAGCCGCTGCCAAGTGGTTACAGGCACTAGAGAAGATATTTACGGTGATGGAGTGCTCAGACCATCAGAAGCTTCTCTATGCCACTTATCTGCTTCAGGGAGACGCACATGAGTGGTGGGTCACCACTTCAGAGCTACTGAGGGGCCAGGGTGAGGTTATTACCTGGCAGGTGTTCGAGGCCCAGTTCTTGGACCGGTACTTTCCCAGAGATGCCAGGGAACAAAAGCAGGCTGAGTTTGAGAGTTTGACACAGGGGAAGATGTCCGTTGATGAATACTTGGCCAAATTCAATGAGTTGGCTAAGTATGCACATTTCAGAAGGGCCTTACCAGAAGCAGAGGTGTTGGCTGCGAAGTTTCAGAGGGGACTCAAAGAGAACATAGAAGAGAAGATAGCGAGCAGTGGATCCAGAGATCTGGGCAGCCTGGTGCGACAGTGCCGCCAGGTGGAAGATATGATTAGGAGACGCAGTGGAAGTCATTCCACCCAGATAGAGAGACAGGAGGCTAGGAGACCCAGCGGAGCAAGCTCTACTGGGAAAGGTAAAGGGAGAGACCTGGGAGTCTCTTTCCCAGCAGGCAGATTCAAGAAGGGCCCTAATCCGAGAAAAGGACCTCAGTGATCTGCCGCACTTCCCAAGTGTTCTAACTGTGGGAAGAAACATCTGGGAGTGTGCTGTGCCAGACAGTTGGTATGTTATAGATGTAGACAGCCTGGTCACTATGCCAGAGAATGTCTGCAGGCGAGTGATCGAGTGGTAGCTGCTTCAGTGATATCAGCATCACCTACACCAGGCCGGGTTTACACAATAGATGCTGGAGAAGCTGCCAGAGCTCCTGATCTGATTCGAGGTATTATTTTGATTGATGCACATGATGTTAGAGTTCTGTTTGACTCTGGAGCCACCCATTCTTTTATCAGTGACCACATCGCACAGAGACTGAACTTGCCTGTATCTAGACTTCCTGCTTCTATGGAGGTCACTACTGCCTCTAAGGAGCGGTGTATGGTGGACATGTGCTGTAAGAATGTCCATTTTCAGTTTGAAGGTAGAGAATATGTGGTTGATCTGCATTGTTTGGTGATGCCTATCCTTAAGGTCATCTTGGGTATGGACTGGTTGGCCAAGTATGGCATCATGCTAGACTATTGTCAGAAGAAAGTTGTAGTGCCCTCAGATGAAGCTAGCCTGAGTTCTATTTCTTTCCTTTCAGTGTTGCAAACCCGTAGGGAAATACAGAGAGGGGCTCAGGGCTACTTCTTGTTGAGTACAACAGCTGAGACACAGGGGTTGGATGTGTCAAAGATTCCGGTGGTAAGTGAGTTTGTTGGTGTCTTTCCTGAGGAGATTACACAGCTTCCACCGGACAGGGGAATTGAGTTCTCCATTGATTTGGTTCCCGGCGTGGTACCTATATCCATAGCCCCTTATCGCATGTCTCCTTTAGAGTTAAAGGAGCTGAAGGTACAGCTTGAGGACTTGTTGTCCAAGGGTTTTATTAGACCGAGTGTGTCACCATGGGGAGCACCGGTTCTATTTGTGAAGAAGAAAGATGGGAGTATGCGGTTATGTGTAGATTACAGGCAGTTGAATAAGGTGACTATAAAGAATAAGTACCCTCTGCCTCGCATTGATGATCTGTTAAATCAGCTGAGGGGAGCCTGTGTGTTCTCTAAGATTGACCTGAGATCCGGATATCATCAGATCCGGATTAAGCCAGAGGACATACAGAAGACTGCTGTCAGGTCAAGGTATGGTCATTATGAGTACCAGGTTATTCCTTTTGGTCTGACAAACGCCCTTGCAGTGTTCATGGATTATATGAACAGGGTCTTCAGGCCATTTTTAGATCAGTTTGTGGTGGTATTTATCGATGATATACTGATCTATTCCAAGTCAGAGGCAGAGCATGCCGAGCACCTCAGGATCGTCCTGCAGATTTTAAGAGATAACAAGCTGTATGCTAAGTTATCTAAGTGCGAGTTTTGGCTTTCAGCGGTGAAATTCCTGGGCCATGTGATTTCTGCAGCCGGAGTAGCTGTTGATCCCAGTAAAGTGGAGGCTGTGATATCTTGGGAGAGGCCCAAGAACGTCTCAAAAGTCCGTAGTTTCCTTGGTTTGGCAGGTTACTACCGAAGGTTCATTCAGGGATTCTCACAGATGGTTCTACCTCTGACTCGTCTGACTAGGAAGGGTAGTCCATTTGTTTGGACCCATGAATGTGAAGAATGTTTCCTGAGATTGAAAGAAAAGTTGACCACAGCCCCAGTCTTGACTCTTCCTGATCCTGAGGGCAGTTTTGAGGTGTACTGTGATGCGTCCAAGCAGGGACTTGGATGTGTACTGATGCAGGAAAAGAGAGTAGTTGCATATGCATCCCGGCAGTTGAAACCACATGAGGAGAATTATCCCACACATGATCTGGAGTTAGCAGCGATTGTGTTTGCTCTGAAAGTGTGGAGACATTATCTGTATGGGGCGAGATTGGTGATATTTAGTGATCACAAGAGCCACAAGTATCTGTTTGATCAGAAAGAGCTGAACATGAGGCATAGACAATGGATGGAGTTCCTCAAGGATTATGACTTTGAGTTGAAATACCATCCAGGGAAAGCTAATGTGGTGGCGGATGCTTTGAGCAGGAAACATGTGAGTATTGCCTGTATGATGATCTCTGATTGCAAATTGATTGAGCAATTCAGAGATATGCACTTGTCTGTGATAGAAGGTGCTAGGGATTTGGAGCTGAGAAAGACCCAAGTTGAAAATGAGCTCATTCAGAGGATTCAGGAGGCCCAGAGACATGATGGTGATGTGAAGACCATGATGGGTCGGCAAGATGTGTCCGAGGATGATCATGGTTTGATATTATACCAGGGCCGAATCGTAGTACCTAAAGGCGAGCTGGTTGATGCAGTTCTGGCAGAGGCTCATAAAAGCCAGTTTAGCATTCATCCAGGTGCTACCAAGATGTATCAGGACTTAAAGAAGAAGTTTTGGTGGCCAGGGATGAAGAAAGATATAGCTGAGCATGTGACTAGATGCCTGATATGTCAGAAGGTGAAGATTGAGCATCAGAGACCGTCAGGCCTGTTACAGCCATTACAGATCCCAGAGTGGAAATGGGATAACATTTCCATGGATTTTGTGGTGGGATTACCGAGAACTCAGAGTGGATGTGATTCCATCTGGGTCATTGTGGATAGGCTGACTAAGTCTGCTCACTTCTTGCCTGTGCGTACTGACTATACTGTAGAGAGATTGGCTCAGCTATATGTACGGGAGATAGTCATACTACATGGAGTTCCAGAGAGTATCATCAGTGACAGGGATCCAAAATTCACTTCAAGATTTTGGAGTGTGCTTCAGGAGGCTTTTGGTACTCAGTTGAGACTCAGTACAGCCTATCATCCTCAGACTGATGGTCAGACAGAAAGGACCATCCAGACCTTGGAGGATATGCTGAGGGCTTGTGCACTGGAGTAGGGTGCCAGCTGGGACGGGTACCTACCTTTGGTGGAGTTCTCATACAATAATAGTTTTCATGCCAGTCTGGGCATGGCACCTTATGAGGCACTATATGGTCGGAGGTGCAGAACTCCTATATGCTGGACTGAGGTAGGTGAGAGACAACTTCTTGGACCTGAGATGGTTTAGGAGACCTCTGAGCAGATTAGAATGATTAGAGACAAGTTGTTGAAGGCTCAGAGTCGTCAGAAGAGTTATTATGATCATAAACACAGACCCCTGCAGTTTGATGAGGGTGATCATGTATTTCTGAGGCTGTCTCCAGTCACAGGTGTAGGACGGGCTTTGGGTGTAAGGAAGCTAAGCCCTAGATTCATTGGTCCCTATTAGATACTTCAGAGGGTTGGACCAGTGGCATATAGGTTAGCTTTACCTCCCCAGTTGTCAGGATTACATGATGTATTTCACGTGTCACAGCTAAGGAAGTATGTACCGGATCCCTCACACGTGGTGGAACCTGACACCGTTCAGATTAGAGAGAATCTGACGAGTCCTACAAGACCTGTGCGGATCTTAGATCGAATGGAGAAGAAGATCCGGAGCAAGACCATCCCCATAGTCAAGGTACAATGGGAAGGGAGGACACCTGAGGAGGCAACTTGGGAACGAGAGCAGGAGTTGATCTAGCTATACCCCGAGTTGTTTGACAGGTATGTCTTTGAATTTTGCGGGCAAAATTCTTAAAAAGGTGGGGAGAATATAATAGCCTAGGACTTTTTATAAAAAGGAGTAAAAGAAAAAAAAATTTAAATTTTATAAAATTCTGTCGCAAAAGCCTTAGTGACGGAATTAGCGACGGTTTTAGTGACGGAGTCTGGCGCCAAGAGCGCCACAGGTGCTGGAAGTTGGCGCTAGGAGCGCCACAGATGCTGGAAACTGGCGCTCCAGATGTACTGAAAAGTGGCGCTAGGAGCGCCAAAGTGGCGCCAAGGGCGTCAGAGGCACTGGAAAGTGGCGCTAAGAGCGCCAAAGTGGCGCCAAGGGCGCGGCATGTCGGTCAGGCCCCCTATATAAAGGGATTTCGCGATTTTTCTGGGAAAAATCATTGTTCCTCTTCCTCCTTGAGCCCAGGCAGCCATTAGAGCACCTTAGGAGCTTCATATCTCCATTATAAGCCATTAAAACACCTCCTAATCACTTCTAAACTTGATTAGAACCATTGGAGAGCCAAAATCCAGCCTAGGTTGTGAGAGTGTGTGAGAAAAACCCATTCCCCTGAGGTTTTTCAGAGTTTGAGTTGTGGGAGAGAAAAGAAGGAAGCCCAGGACACCAGAGCTAGGAGAAAGACTTCTAAAGGAACTCTGAGGAACAGCTTTGGTTGAGTTGAACCAATGTGGGTTCTTGATTTTGGTACAGCTTTGAATTGAGCTGTATAGAGTTCTAAAGGAACTCTGAGGCCTTGGTGAGGCTGAGGCAGACTATTGATGGTCAATGCATGGCTTAGTAAAAGCCGGACTAAGATAAACCTTAAGTTAGATGACTTTGAATTGATTATATGTGGAAGGGTGTTTCCTTCCATATAAACGGTCGAATGCCATTCTTGATGATTTGATTCATGCCTATTGTAGGGCGTGAAGTGCAGACTACTGGTAGAGATCACCCAGATACTAGGGGGGTTGTTTCTGAGCTACGACCAGGTAAGCTCAGTGTTCTTGGAGATTATTCTCCTGCTTGTGTTTGCTTCACCCATTTTGGGTGTTTGATTGAGATATCTTGTATGTTTGTGCCTTATGATGAGTCAGCACTGAATGGTAAGCCAGATGCCTTATAATTTTGATGATACTATTATGTATGAAATATTGATGTAATGGTTAGATGTGCTGGCAATTATATGCTAGTTCTGCCCTGAGATATTGGATATCAATTGATTATGATGTTGATGACGTAATGCTTGATCATGATTTGATTTGATTTAATTGCTTGTAATCTGCTAGCCAGTAGACTGAGGAACTATGGACCCCTTTTGGGAACGTACCCACGAGTAGGTGGATGATCTCCCTTAGGGCAATCCATAGACGTCCATATAAATCCTGATTAGATGTACCCACGAGTAGGTGGATGAGCCTATTCAGGTGTTGGGCGGCAAGTCCTGATTAGATGTACCCACGAGTAGGTGGATGAGCCTAGTCAGGCACAAATAGAATGAGCTTTGATTGAATGTAACCACAGCGATAGATGATTTTTTTTAGCACTGTGGATGCCTCTTTCTTATGCTGTGTTGAGATTTGTATATCATGCTTTGATTACACTATGTTTTCCATGTATACATTTACAATTGTGTTTATATGCTGGGAAGTAAACCAGGGGGAGGGAAACCTCTAAGAACCCTGAGTTTACTGGGATGTTTATCTCACCCCTATTTGGGGCATATGTTGCAGGAGCAGAGTTTGAAGTCCCTGAGAGATCTCAAGGCAAGAGGCCTGAGCTGGGATAGAGTGTGAAGACAACCCTAGGTTTAGATGACTGAGCTTGTTAGCTCACATTTTGTTCCTTTTGTCTGTATTTTGAGACCTAGGCAACTGTATAGTTTTGAGAAAGGACATGTATTGTGTATATTTACAGAGATTCACCATATATGTATAATAAGATATGTTTTATATTGAATTATGGCTTCCTTTATTGTTATATTTCATGCTTGCTGCGCCATTATGATATTGTATAATGATAACATGTCGGGTGCACACGGGGTGTTACACGTTTGTGAACTTGGACACGTGCTCAAAGAGGCTTTTGTCAATGTATTTCCTGATCGTGGTCACCGTCTTATGACTCAGGATTTCCCAGTCCCTGTCCGACTTGCCAGTCGGTTTCTCCTCAAGAACTATGGGATCATATAGATCCTTGCAGATAAGATGATCCTCCATCATCGACCTCCAATAGTTGAAGTTATCTGCGGTCAACTTGAACATATCTCCGTCGTGAGTTATACCGCTGGTCTCCATCTCGACTCCTTCAGAACCCGGGCTCTGATACCACTGTTGGGTATCTCGGACCCTAAAATATCAAATTGCGGAAGCGGAAATAAAATCAAAAGTGAGAGAGACAATCATAATTTGTTTTACGTGAGAAAACCTTCCTCAATGTGAGAAAAGGAAAAACTCACGGGACCTAATCTAGTATCAATATTCACTATAACAAATCACAGTTACAATGAATCAAAAACACACCAATGTGGTGGTACACTCAACCTCTCCAACAATGGTGGTCACTCAAACGCGCACAGTGTTTCACTCTAAGCTCTCAAATATGCAAGCTCTGTGGCTTGCTCAAATATGACACTCAAGATTGTCACTTGAGGCTCTCAAATTTCTGTGTGTTTTGCCTCCACCCTTACTCGTCTATTTATAGGATGAATTGGGTTTACAATGGGCTGGGCTTAAGTCATCAAATATTATTTGATTTGCTCAATCAAATAAAAACATAAAGTATCAATCAAATAAAAACGGAAAGTATCAATCAACTAAAAATGAAAATTATCCAACACAACCTTGTTGAATGTATGAATTCTGTTTTAAAAGGAACCTGAGCATTGCCTATTACTACCTTAGTCAATGAAACATATAATAAAATAAATGACTCATTTGTTACTAATGGCATGAAAATCATGAATATGATAAAGGCATGACATATGTACTTTGAAGAGGTACATGTCATGAAATCGACACATTGCTAGCTCGCATTATGTTTGCATATACGTTCTGGAAACATGGGAGTTTGAGGTTCAAAAAATTAAAAATACTAGACTTGGGCAATGAGCAATAGCGTGCACTGTCAAATTGAACAAATGATCGTGTGATTATGGACAATTTCAAACATTTCGAATTCCTTGCTCACATGCAATTATAGCATGTGTTTCTTGCAATTTAAATTACGATGACTTTGTTCACCTTGTATATAAGTTAGAAAACATTTACAAAGTTTACAAAAATTATTTTAATTCTATTGGAAGCGAATATAAATGGCCTCAACATTTTGGTCCACATTTTATGTCTGATCCTTCAAAACGACGAGAGACACCAGGAAGATCAGCCACTACTTATATACATAATGAGATGGACGAACCAATTCCAAAAAACTATAAAAATGTTCATTGTGTATAACTAAAGGACTTTGTAATTGTCCATGTAACCAAGTTGAGAGCTATTTTTCTTACTAAATTATAATATGTTGTTAATATTAAAATAATTGTTAAGATAAAACTAATTAATATTACATACCAAATTATTAATTTACTTAATAATAAATGTAAAAAATAATTAGCAAAACTTACAAAAATTAAATATTATTTCATATATTATAAGTTAATATTAGTAATAAAATCAATATTTTTATTTAAATTTAAGTTTTTTCCATCATTTTTTTATTTACGAAACAAATAATAATATTAACATTAGTAAAAAAATATAGAAAATATATTAAATAAAAATTATTAAAAAATATATATAATATTAAATAAAATCATATAAAAAGTATATACAAAATATTAAAT
>PYAF01002615.1:685347-746524 GCA_007407185.1 Glycine tomentella
AAACTATAAAATAGCAGTTGTATATTCATTTACGACTTCCATAAAAAAATAATCTACGCTTTAAAGTTATAAAACTAAAAAAATAAAAACAAAATAATTTTGTACAATTTTAATATAGTAAATTTTCTTTAAAATTAATCAAAATCATAAAATATTTTACAACTTTTGCAATTTCAGTTTTAAAAAATAATTGCTACAACTTTAAAATCATAATTTTTATAAAAAATAATTAAAATCGTAAAATATTTTACAACTTCAATTTAAAAATATAAAAAAATTAAAAATCGATAATCAGATATGACTTTTAACTCAGAAGTCATAACATATTACAACTTATTAAATTTTTTATATTAATTTAAAATTAACTCCAAAAAATAATTAAGAAAAAAAAAAACATGTATTGATCATTTCTCCGCCCTCGTTTGCTATATTCACACATAACTAATTCTAATGTCCTCCTTTGAATTATGAAACCTCCTTTTGCGTAAATATTTGGTTTTTTGGTTTGGCCGTTTGGGGTCTTTAAAATTTTGAAAAATAAAATTAGTTTGGTGATATATTTAGTTATCTTTAAAAATATATTTACATTTTAAAATTATATCCGAAAACTCAATTTTGTAAAAATATGATTTAGATTATTTTGACAAAAGGTGCGTTAGAATTTCTGGTAGCTCCTTCCATTTGTGTCCAATATTTATTTCGTTATTCTTACTTTTATCTTGTATTTCGTGTTATAAGTCACGAGAGATCTAAATATATAATAACTCAATTAGTAAACTTAAGTTTTGACTCAAACTTAAATTTACAGATTTTAATTTAAACATACACTACAATACTGAATGGTTGGAGGGAGATTTTTTTTTTTTTTTGAAGGCTGTTGGACGGAGATTTGCCTTTTTGACTACTAATTCTAAGTTCTAACTTTTAAAATATTTTGAATACAATTATAATACAATAATAATGTAAATAATTTATATATATATGTTTATATAAAATTATTTAATTATAAATTATCATGTGTAATAAAATTATTAATTTTTTAATCATTATTTTAAAAGTGGGTGATTTCTAATTAGATGAAAGGATAACAAACTTTACTTGCTTAGAAATTAAATTCAAATATTTTTATAATAATTTGAACATAAAAAATAAAATAGTAAGCAATATAACAAAAAGTAGAAGAAAATTAAAGTATGAAGTTATTATAAAATTTATTATGTAAATACGATTAAAGTATGAAGTTATTATAAAACAAGTAATATATAATAATGTATACATAATTTGAATTTACATAACTTAATTAGAAAAAATGAAATATATTAGAGATAATTTACATAATCTAAATTTTTTATTTCAAAACTATAAAAAAAAAATAAACTTTTGTATTACTTAATGTTAGGGGTGGAAATGGGCCAGGCTGCCTATCAGGGACCTTCAGCCTGGCTTATTTAAAGCTTGGCTTGCCCTGACTTATTTATTATAAAGGTCAGGTTCAGGCTTTTTGAAAAGCCTTTTTAATTAAAAAGGTCGGGCTCAAGCTTTAAAAAAAGTCTGTTAGGCCCATCAGGTTGGCCTATTTAATATATATATATATATATTAAAACTTAAAAATAATATATTTATTTTTAAAAAAATATTTTTCTTATTATGAAGGCGGATGATTAATCGCTTTAAAAAATCATCTTGAAAATCTCATAAATGATTAAGAGAAACATATCTATAACTTATAAGATCATATTTGATAATTTATAAGAAAAATATATCTATTATGTTATTTTTTATTTTTAATTATTTATTTTTATTTAATCAGGCTTTGTATACAGGCTTTCAGGCCAGGGCAGACCTTTATGGAGGTCAGGTTCAAGCCTTAATAACTTATTTTTAACAGGTAACAAGTCAGGCTTAGGTTTAATGATAGTGATGCGGGCCAGGCTCAGGCCTATCAAAGCCTGGCTTGGCCTGGTCTATTTTCACCCTTACTTAATGCAATAAATTATTTGTATATTGATCCAACCAGCTACATAGCGAATCAAAATGAGTATTTTCAATTAATTAATTTTTTAAAGGCCAAAATGTTGAAAAACTATGAATGAAGAAACTTATTATATAAGCTTATGTTTTGGTGGTAAAATGATGCCACATAATATTAGACTTAGATGTATGTACAATAAACTAGTTATTTAATTGTTTAAAATGAAGGTCACCTGAATTTAATTTTCAAATCGTTATCAAAGAATACTTATGTACTTTTTTTTTTACCCCCAAGTATCAAAGATATGTATCAATATATATATATGAATTATATAATATAACTTCCTAAGTAATTTATAATTGCAGTAAAAAAATAATTTTTTTAATAAGATTAACGTAATTATTTTGATGACAAACAATGTTTAACTAAGTCATAAATATATTGAAAAAAATTAATTAAGGTTTGTATGAGTAACTTTATTTAAAAGTATTTCTAAAAGAAGAAAATAAGAAAAATAAATTAGATGAATTTTTTCATAAGAAAAAATAAGTTCTCTATTAGTCAATTTTTAAAAATTTATTAATATAATTTTTTTAAAAGATGAAATGACTTGAATTAATAAAAAATTTATTTTATTTTATAAAAAAGTTTATTTTTTTACCTTTTTTTTCAATAAATAGAAGCTTAACCCTTATTCTTATTCTCAAATATTACTAATTTGCTATGCTTTTATTACGATTCATTTATAGTGAATACTATCGCAAATTTTCATTGAGGCTGTAAAATTTTATGACAGTAAAACGAATACTGGCGTAAAACATAGGCCATGTCGGGATGAAGGTAAGATATTACTATGGGATGTGTTTTTGGCAAAGTTAGCTGGCTTTGTCCCCTTAGAGGGTTGCACATCAATCAACCGAATATAATAATCACGGCACATACGATAATTTGTTAAAGGCTTTCTTTCTTCTTAGAACTCGTAAACAAGTCTTAAAAAGAAGAGAATGTGGGATAACAAATAAAAAAGAAAAATGAAACACATTGTAGTTGTAAGAAATTAAATTTGCACATTTAGAATTTTTGTCTCGTAATTTGAGCCATTGAGCTAACTTGGAAAAGCATAACGTGCTTTTTATTACCATATATTTCTTCCATTTCTTTATATCCGTGATGTATGGTTATATAGTACATTATTATATAAAATGAAATCTTTGTTAGTAATATTTTTTTATTACCGTCAGAACCCAACAAGTCCAATCCACGAAGCATGGAGAAACTCGAAGAGGCATTTTCTTTTTACACCAATAAAATTTTTAATATATCATTCATTTTTCATTTATTCTAAAATTATCCTTCCTCTTTTTTTTTTCTGTCTTCTTTTTCATTTGTGCTTCTTTATTTTTGTTTGTTCTTCATTTTTTGTCTCTCGTTGTTGACGAAACTCTTTGTTGCGTTGGCTGGTGGTGATGTGTTTCATTGTGTTTAGCTTTGTTCGTTGCGATGGTGACAGATGTAAAGTAATTCACATTCTTTTGTTTTTTATAACACCCATCCGAATGTTTCATACAAAAAAAATTTTCTTTCAAATTTTTTTATTTTTTATAATAGTATTGTTTGGTCAATTAATAACTTTTTTTAATTTAATTATTTAATAGTGAATTTTTGTTACAAAAATAATGATATAATAAATAAAATATTGATGTTTTTATGTCATGATTCATATTATTATTAATTTGTAAGAATAAAAATAATATATATATGAAAAAGTATTTAAGCTTTTAATTAAATATTAAAATCCATACATTTATTAATGTGATACACTTAGTATTAATAAGTTTTTATAAATTTTATCATAAAAAATTATTTGTCATTACTGTTACCACCATTTATTATAGATTAAATTAGTTATTTAGTTCATATACCTTGTGCAACACACTGACTAGGAAAAGTAATCAAGTGTCTGGTTGTTGTAAGGTATTGTGAAAAGTGGAGCTATCTATCATCAACCTCCTCGATAGATGAGGATGGAGAGCTTTGAAGTTGGGGAATCGGTTGAACCAATGTTGTTAAATCGTAGAGTCTAGGTAGACTTAGTGCGATGAGCTAAATTGTAAAATCGTATAAACATAAATTGTATATAAGAGTCTACTTCGTATAAAAAAATAAAAATAAACTGAATATCCAACATTAAAACACACCAATATTAAAGAGTTCAAATTCAATAACAAAAGTCACCACAAACACAAACACACTAGCAAACACACAGAACAGTCAACAATTCGATAGAGAAATAATCTCAATTTCTCTTAACCCACAATAATAAGTGTGATAATCCTAAGTCCCAGCGCATTTAGCGCGAGTTTGGGCGCGTATGGCGCGAGTCAGGAGGCGCTTGGCATAGGATTTTGCAGAAAACCATCTGCAGAATTCTTCTGCAAAATTGCGGCGCTGATGGTGCCACAGTTCTGGGGTGTGGCGCTGATGGCGCGGGAGCGGCGCTCCCAGCGCTATGGTCTTTGGTGGTTGGCGCTCAGGGCGCCAGGCTGGCGCTGGTGGCGCCAGAACCACTCTGAGTTTTCCAGCTGGCGCGGTTGGCGCCAGAAGCTCTGGAGGTTGACGCTCCTGGCGCGGGAGTTGGCGCTGGTGGTGCGGGAACCTCTGGAGGTTGGCGCTCTTGGCGCGGGAGGTGACGCTCTTGGCGCCAGAGGTTCTGGAGGTCGGCGCTCTTGGCGCGGGGTTGGCGCGGATGACGCGGTGGTCCAGTGCAGCTGGCGCGATCCACGCGGCAGCTCTGACAGGACCACTATATATAGCCTTGGTCACGATTTTGAGAGAGAAAACTTGGTTTTCTTCTTCCTCCAGCACCCCACCTCCATTGTTGGACCTCCAAGCTTCATTTCTTCACCTTATCTCACCAAAATCCATCCCTTAAACACATTTCATGATGGAAATCACTTTTAGAGCTTTAATCCAACCTCATTTCACTTTGAAAACCCCCAAATCAAAGAATCCCTTTCTTAAGGGAAATTCGAAGAACTCGAGCTCGGCGAAGAACGGCGGCGATTCGTGAGTACCCAAGCTAAGGGAAGTCGTCCGTGGACCTTCTTTGCCATCTTTGAGGTAAGAAACTCGAGAATCACCTCTTGATTTGTGAGTTGGGGTTTTGGGTGAATAGTGACCCACTTTTGATAGAGCTAGTTTTAGCTTTGGGTCATGTTGAAACATGTGCTTAGAATGTTGTGAGGATGTAGGATTAGCTCTTAAATGTGAATTTGGTGAACCTTGGTTTTATGGCTCTTTGTGAAGCATGTGTTGTTGTTGGGCTGAGTTGCTTGGCCATTTGTGAACATGCTAGAGCCTTGGCTTGTGGTTTTGATGGCCTTGAGAGGCTATTGGTATGATGGCTTGCGATTGAAAAGCCTTGTTGAACCATAGGATAGATGACCTTGTGGTTTTGGAAAGGATTGTGAGTCCTTTCACTTTGAGCGGTTGTGAACCGTGATTGCTTGTATGCCTTGTGTGGTTGTTGATACATGTTGTATTTGCCTTGTATAGAGCGTGACACCACGGGTGTCAGTGGCGTGAGCCACAAAGCAAGAGAAGAACCGCAGAGCTCGACTTTGCTAGGTAAGTTCTGGACCCTTGGGGATATTTCCCACTTGCTTGTGCTTTACCATACTCCGAGGGAGTAGTGGTTTCATTCATGATACATGCATTGTGTGGATGTTGCATACTCATGATAATATATGCTTGTATCTGTGCTTGAGATTGTATTAAGCCTGTTATTAGATCTTCTGGCCAGTTAAGATAGATATGGACCTCCCTAGGAGTAGAGCGCACCTTCTAGTTTGGTTTGCTCATGGTTGACTCGGTCCCGGGATGCGGATGATTCCCTAAGACCAAGAGCTAGGTGTGTCCCGTCGTGGTTGATTGCCTAGTCTCGGAGGTACCATATACGTGCGTCCATGCGAAGGGTTAGCACCCATTGGGATGACACGGATGTGAATTCCGGTTTCACACTGAGGTCGGCGTTTGACTCGGTCCGCCGTACATAGAGCTTGGATAGCTTGTTTGTATTGTTATGAGTGGCCGGGATGGCCCAGATGGTTGTGATACCCTGATGACTTGTATCCTGGTGAGTGAGCCAGGGTGAAGGAGATGCCTCCAAGGACCATGAGCTTACTGAGATATTTATCTCACCCCGTGTGGGGCTTATGCTTTTCAGGTGATGCTTCTGGTAGAGAGAAGCGGTCTCAGGACGGGAGGCCTCAGTAGAGACGGTACCTGCTTGGCCTTGGGCAGCAGTGGATGGCTTGGAGCTCGGCTCAGCTGTTGTTGTGTTTTGTACGCTTGGAGCTCAACTCAGCTTTTGTTTTGTTGTACCCCTGTAGAGGGAAGACATGTCTTGCACATGTAGTTTGTTTTGTATATGTTTATGTATATATGTATGCCCTCGTGTGAGGAAGGATCCTAGGGATCAGAAAGCGCTCGGACGCTTATTCTTATGTATATGCACCTTGGGTGCCAGATCTTGATGCTGTACATAACCTGTTTTGTTATGTAATGTTGAGGTTTCCTCCTGTTTATATATCTTTGAGATATCTGTGTTTCTGCCTATGGTTTGGTTGTATGATCTGGTTAAGCAGGGGCTTGTTGATGCTTGATGTGGGTTGTGATTCCATACATAATGTAATCGAGAAATATGGTTTTGGTTTTATGCTTCTGCTATTAAAAAGGTTTTGTTTTAATTACTTTGTTTAAGCGCTAATCTGATATAATCATAATGATAATACGCCGGGTATACATGGGGTGTTACAATAAGCATATGGTGTCCAACAAACATCATCTAGCGTCAACCTATCCAATCACTTACGATAGGTCGTCACTGGTAATACCTTCACACCCTTCCAGTGACAGGCACATGGTTGGTTCTCCTAGCAGTCCTCATTTGCAATCACATTCTCAATATTTGGGAAATGCTCGTAGATCCAACACTACAATTACAAATACAACAATGACAAAACATACGTTAATAGTACATAATAATATTAGAAAATAACAATGATAAATGTCAAGAGAATTACTTGTAATAAAGTAATATATCCTGCAAGATGTTTGTCGTGGTATCAACACATACAATTTAGATGATCATACATGTGTCCAAGAATACCACACTGATATGTGTGACAATCTTGTTAGCAAAAAGTGTGCAATCTAGAAGATGAAACAAATATGCTCTAGCTACTATAGTCCATTGCCTTGACTCACATTTAAGACGATAAATGTTTTGCAACCAAGAAAGTCAAACATATGGCCCGTGACATTGTCACGTATCAGCTTCTACTTCTTTTGCAGTGACTTCAAGCAACTCAACTAATACTTGCACTACTACAATAATTGTAGATGAAAACTGCTGGTTTCCTATGTCATCTCTCCACAAAAGCAGACAACAGTTTCCTGTCCCTTGTCTCCACTGAGCATCTAATCACACGGCTTAAGCCCTTACCTGCTACTAAACCTTCAATTTCAGGTGCAGGCCTTCCAAATTTCTACACCTTCCTTCCGTGCGAAACCAACTTCAACTCAGTACGTTCCTACAAATAATTATAATTAATTACAACAATTAAGATGAAGCAAATATGTAAACAGAGAACTAATTAAAGACATTAGTATCTCTCATTCCCACACTCTAGCTACCACATGATCAACATACATTGTCAACACTGATGTATCTTGCAGTTCCCCTGAAAAACCCTCTAAATTAGTACCTCTATCCTCCATAACTGGAATGTGAGGCTCCTCATGAGCGTCGTTAGCAAGAACATCCTCAAGAACAACAATATCTGCTTGTTGTCTTCGTACCGATGCTGTCGACCTTTGGTGCTCAGGGGCTTCTTCTTCATTACCCCTAATCTTTCAACCTAAGACTTTATCTACAACTCCGCCTAAAGCCCGGCGCAATCCAATTGTTCTAATCATAATTTACAAATTTTCCAAATTCTTAATCTAACACTTCAAAGCAACCCAAAACTTCAACAAAGTTCAATTACAAAAATTTATTATTAATTTCAGTTATTTTCATACAATTCTAAGATTTTTTTATAAAAACAACACACATTAATTTATTATAATGAATTAAAACTTTAAAAAATAAATAAAACTCATACATATTATTTTATTATTATGAATTAAAATATATTTAAAAAAAACACGTACATATTAATTTATTATCAATTAAAATTTTAAAAAAATAAACACGTCTACATTAATTTATTATTATCAATTCATTTTTTATAAAAAAACACATACATATTATTTTATTATTATGGATTAAAAGTTTAAAAACAAATAAAACACATGCATATTGTTTTATTCTTATAAATTAAAATATTTAAAAAAATACACATACGTATTAATTTATTATTATCAACTGAAATAAAAAAAACACGTACAAATTTATTTACTACTAGCAATTGAAATTTTAAAAAAATAAATAAAACACATATGTGTTAATTTATTAACTATTAATTAATGTTTAATTTTTTAATTTTATTTCTGAACAATATTTTCTTTTATCCGTATAAGAATAAAAAAAATATCATAAAATTTATATAACACTTGTGCAGTGAAGGAGCCAACAAAAAAAATTTTGGCCTATGCTAAACTTTAAGTAGTGCCAAATTTTATTTTTAGGTGGTGCCAATTTTTTATTAATCTTAATTAATTAGATAAGTATATATAATGATTAAAAAAAATTCTCCGCCACTCTGCAAATTTTATTTTTTAGGCAGTGTTATGGCCATCGCTAGTCTAATAGCCACTGCACTTGTGGTAATCAATTTAACTAATGTGCATGCAAATATTTTGGTTAGAACCTAAAATGTGTCTAATAAATAATTATAAATATTTAAGATACTAATAACATAATTAAATAATTTAAACTAAATTAGTGAAATTTTTAAAAATAAAAAATACATACGGATTGGACAATCCGTATGAACCTTATGGATTGATCAATCCGTATGAAGTTCATAAGCTTCATACGGATTGTCCAATTCGTATGATCTATATGGATTTGTGAATCTGTATCACAGAGAAAAAAATTACAGGAAGCTAAAACTAACGGTGACGACGACAATAAAAACTCCCTTAATTAACCACGAACAACAAAGACGAGACACTTCTTACCTTCTTGCACAACGGAGCTAGAGCAACGAACAACAACAATGAGAGAACGAAGAAGAAGAAAAATGGTGCGAACTAAAAAGAAGAAGAGCCTGGTGCAATCCGCTCATCCGTACTTAAATTATTAAAAATGGTATTTTCGGAAGTTCACTGTAGATTTGAAAATTTTGCTGAAGAAAACGCCATTTGAAAAATATTTGCTGGGCCGAAAGAGCCCAATAACAGTGTCACAACTCAAAACAAAATTTTTTCTTAAAACGACGCCGTATGCTGGCGCTCAAAAACCAAACAAACAGCCCGCTTCCTGCCTCTGTTATTATTACAGGCACAGCCAGTACGGTACTGTAATGATGGTGATACAAACCAAAAAGCTGTTTTCTTTCGGTCAGTGTTTTCTTTTCCTTTTTTTTTTAACTTTTAAAAAACTTCTTATTAATTATATTAATATTAATATTAATTATAATTATAATTATTCCGTTGCATTCTTCCGTTTTGATTTCGAAGGAGAGGGAGTGGAAATCTGAGAGGGTTTCGCGGCAACGGCAATGGCGGAGCAGGGAAACCGTTGGAGCTGGGACGTCGCCGGCTTCGAGCCGTGGAAGTCGCCGTTGCCGTCGCCGGAGCAAAACGATCAGAAACCTACTGCGCCGTTGGCGAGTAGAAACTCCACCTCCTCCTCGGTTCCTCCACATTCCGTGGCTTCCAAAGTTGAGGGATTAAGAGAAAAGGTTAAGGTAATGCGTTTTCATTTCCACGTGTATCGCGTTCTTCTTCTTTCGAATTCGCTAGCTGAAACTGAAACTTTGGTTTTGAGTTATTTCGGTGCGAGTACTTACAGTGGTTTCTGCTTCCGCTTCGGTTTTATGTGTTTCGTTTTGGATTATTATTTTTGGAGAATTTCAGTGACTGTTAGTGACGAGGATTTTACTGAATTAGATTTTGGAATCTGAAGAGAATTTAACTTGCAGTTGAGGAAATTGTCTGCTAAGGTGGAGACGTTGAACAATTTTTTGTTCCTTCCATGGTTCAGAAAGTAAAAACAAAACAAAAAAAATGCCGTGTTCACGAAAGAAAGAAGAGTTACCTGCATAATGATGTTTCATTTTCCAAAATTTGTCTGTGTTTAATGCCTTTGGAAGAAGAGAGCCAGGTGTACTTTTTTATTGTTGCCTTAACGGTTTCCTCTTCCAGCTGAAAGCTGTTAGTGTTGTGTTGGGCAACAATAAAGAGTATACAGAGGGGAATGAGTTAAGAAGGGATTCACTGTCCTTGTAGAAACTGGCGAATCAGAGTGTTTAGAACATGGTCCTAGATGGTAGTTTCTCACAGCGGTTGCTCGAATACTATAACAATCAGGTTTAATCAGCATTAACTAAGATTCCAGATTTGAAAATGCTAATTGCTTAATTAAGATTCCCGATTTGAAGATTCCAGGTACAGTCAGCGTTAGTTAAGATAGAGTATACAGGGAGGAATGTGAGGAAAGAAGGGGTTCACTGTCCTTATTGAAGCGGCCTATAGAGTGTTTAGAACATAGTCATAGCTGGTAATTTCTCACAGCAGTTGGTTGTGAATATATCAATTATGTTCATTTAGCATTAATTAAAATTCCAGATTTGATAATGCCAATTGCTTTCATTTTGTGTTAGGTTTATTGCATGGTTTTGAACTAAGGTGCACGCTTGGCTTCTATGTGCCTTATGTCTTCAAAATCTGCATTGGATTTCTTACAGCAGGAGTTTAAAATATCTTCTTAATCTGTGGTGAACCCAGATATTTGAAAATACTAAGTATTTAAGTTTTAATTGAAAATAATTACTTGTGGTTTTGAACTAAGGTGCACGCTTGGCTTCTATGTGCCTTATGCCTTCAAAATCTGCATTGGATTTCTTAGAGTCAGGAGGTTAAAATATCTTCTCAATCAGTGGCGGACCCAGACATTTGAAAATACTAAGTATTTAAGTTTTTATTGGAAACAATTACTTGTCTAATATAAATGTAAGTATAGACAACGTAAAAAAATATGTTCATAAAATTAGTTTCAAGCTAGTCTATGCATTTTTAAGCAAAGACAAAAGCAAACTTTTTCTCCTTAAATATGTACTAAACCAAATGCAATACTATACATAAAAACAAGTTAGAGTATTTTCAAATAGTAAAAAAGACATGTTGTTTATCCAAAAGTATATATACATAACGTTTTTCTACTTATATCTAGTGGTGCCCAAATTCCCCTGCATTTTTGTAAAACTTGAATCAAACTTACCGTGCTTCTAGTATAAATTATTTTTGAACAGTTCATATCCTTGCATGTTTTGTTGGGATTTTTTTTGGAAAAATAATTGGTATTTTTTATTAGCTATCTTAGGAAATTGTTAAAAAATGTTTATTTTCTAAACATGCATATATATATATATCAGTAACATTTTTCCTAAGAACAATCCTATGAAAACTCTTTATTTGAATTATGCACGATTTGTTTATTTGTTACTATGCACATAAGAGTATAAGACAAAACCAAATGGTTAGATTAATGTTTTTTTGTTCCCTTAACAATTGTAGAAAAATGAGTAATTATTTCTCTCATTAGCTAGCAATAGCATGCCATCAGAGTCTATGGATTACTTTTCTAACTTCTAGCCATACAATTGGCTAACTAATAAGTGATAATCAGAGCAATTCAGAATACATAGTCGGAGCAGTCATGTTGATCAGTTTGATTGATTGAAGTTTTGGCATTTCTCCTTTCTGCAAACACCAGTGTGGGCATAAATTCTCTATGATTCTTGAGTGAACTTTACTTAACTGGGATATTTCAACTTGTCATAATTTTGGTGCTTTATTACTTGGTGGTTCTGTTATGAGAAGGAAAAAATAAGTGTGGTCTTTCAGTTTCAATATTATGAATTTAGATAGTAGGCATGTTGGGAGAGGATCAAGAACTCTGGAAGGTAAAATATAGGATCAAACTCACAGCTAATTTTGGGGATTTGAAGATTTTATGTGCAAACAGAGAAAAAGGATTATTGTTATGTAAAACAGAGTATAAGTTATCCTCTTCTGGAAAAGTTTCATTTAGAAAGGTCTAGTTTTGGATTACATAATTAATAATTTTATGTATAGAATTTAAGAGAAATTTATTTTTGCAGATATATGGTGTCAAACAGTTATAAGTAAGGATGATTCTTACCCAATCCATGATTATAGTATATTAAACATGGTTGGAGAGGGTAAATTATTATTATTATTTTAAATACTTTTAGTAGTATTGGATTGATGGGGAGTTTGAGCCACTTGTGGTAGCCTGGTAGGTATTAGATTCAGAACAACATTCTGCCATGTACCAAAGAAAAGGATGATTAGAAGATATGTTTTTCTGGAGTATCTTTTATACTATTTAACGCTATTTTACATTCTTACAAGTTCAAGCTAGTCAAGTTGGTTGGAGTTTATGTTTTTATGTGGCATGGTGTCCTGGCTGATTTTTGTGGATCATGCAAATTTTGTTTTAGACCTGTGTTAACAATTACATCAGGTATTTTGCACAGCTTGCTAGAAATGACTACCTGCAGTTAAGACAAGAAGCAAGCGAACTTCAAGAATATTCAAATGCAAAACTTGACCGTGTTACACGATATCTTGGTGTTCTTGCAGAGAAAACCCACAAGTTAGGTAACACTAATTTGTCTTGACTTGTGGTTCTTTAGATATGCAGCTAGTTTTGATATTTGTCATTTTTATCGTTTATTATTTTGGTTGATTGGGTCACTTGAGACTATATTTGGATAAAAAACTTAAATAAGTGCTTATTTAAGCAGAGTTTATTTAAATAAGCTCTACTGTTATAAATGTATAAGAACTGGAACCAGAACTGTTAGCTAGATAGTATTATTTGTTATAACTCTGCTGCTGATGAGATCAGCATGACAATGTGATATTAATAGCATAAGCCTGTGTACACAGATCTGTATATGAAATTTTGAATTCCTCAGAAAAACATGACATTTTGGAAAATGCAGGTAACATAGGCATTCAGGAGGCCTGGACTATTCCCTCCTTTCCACTCTCATCTTCTTGCCTTCTTTCTCTCTCTGCTTCCCCCTTTTCCTCCCTTAACTAATTGAATTTTCTGAGATGTTATAGAGGAGCAGAAAATTAAATGAAAAAAAAAAAACTTCTTTCTGAGATGTTCAAATCATACCAAACATGGCTTGTATTAGTTTTATCTGAGATGTGTTTAGTTTCATGCAGGCATGAGATTATTCATTTATAAATCTGATGTTCTGAGCAACAAATAATAAATGTAATGAATGTATATCCAGATGCATTAATTTCTTGAAGTATTTGCAGTTATGTGAAATTTGAATATACCTACACCAACATCTCTTTTCTTGTTAAGCCATTATGCTGATGGTTTTCTATTTTTAAATTTTGAATTTTGTGCTGCATCCGTGAATGCCAGATCAAGTTGCCCTTGAAACTGAGGCAAGAATGTCTTCTGTGATCAATGAGAAGAAGAAATTGTTCAATGACTTATTGACATCTAAAGGTGATTGCTGTATGTAGTTCCTTTACTATTGTTAGCTTCTTTTATTGACATTTTTTTTCATCCCTCAATGATACTGTTAGTATAATATGTAATATAATACATAATATACGTTAACTGGAACTTAAGCTTGTTAACTACATGGCCTGTCTATCCTTAAGCATATTCAAATGCATGTTTTGCTGAGCTGGAAAGATCTATCTAGTTGCTAGATATGGTTCTATTATCTGCAGGAAATATACAGGTATTCTGCCGTACTAGGCCATTATTTGAAGATGAAGGTCCCTCAGTTGTTGAATTTCCTGATGATTATACCATCCGTGTAAATACTGGAGATGAATCCTTGTCTAACTCCAAGAAAGAATTTGAATTTGACAGAGTTTATGGACCTCATGTTGGACAGGGTAAAATGGCTCTATTTTATGTTACTATTTTTTTGGGTGGCGGGGGGAGCGCGACTGTGGGGGGGGGGGGGGGGGGGGGGGGGGGGGGGGGGGGGGGGGGGGGGGGGGGTTCCAACTTCAAACCCTGCTAATGGTCTGATTTGCTCTCTAATATCCTACCTCTTATTTTATGTTTGCAGCTGAGTTGTTCAGTGGTGTTCAGCCAATGGTGCAATCAGCTTTGGATGGATATAATATTTCCTTATTTGCATATGGACAAACACATTCTGGAAAGACACACACTATGGTTGTTCTTTCTGTCTTTCACTGTGTGTGTGCTGATTGTTATCCCACTCTTTCAAAAGAAATAGATATTTGGATGAGGCTCTAGAATTTAGTGTTGATTTGAAATTGAAATGCCTATCCTGTGGATGTGAACTTTATTATTTATACATTTTCTTTAACTTCTTGAGTCTGTAATGCCGGATAATCATCAGCTTTGGATGGATATAATATTTCCTTATTTGCATATGAACAAACACATTCTGGAAAGAAACACACTATGGTTGTTCTTTCTGTCTTTCACTGTGTGCATATTTCCTTATTTATACATTTTCTTTAACTTCTTGAGTCTGTAATGCCTGGTAATTTTCATCTGCAATGTTCATTCATTGTTCTCAGGAAGGATCAAGCTACGATAGGGGTTTATATGCTCGTTGTTTTGAGGAGCTGTTTGATTTGTCCAACTCGGACACAACTGCTACTTCTCAATATACATTCTGTATTACTGTTTTTGAGCTGTATAACGAACAGGTCTCTTTTTCTTTTCACTTACTTTGTGACCCTTTCTGGTGGGTCTATAATTTGCTTCTTGGTTTAGGTTGACTTAGGATAATAAAGGTTTTCATTCTCTCTTTTTTTGTGCTAACAGATAAAGGATATGCTTTTAGAGTCAGGGAAAAGCTTGCCTAAACTGTGTTTCGGATCACCTGAATACTTCATAGAACTAATGCAGGAAAAAGTTGATAACCCTCTGGACTTTTCTAGGGTTTTGAAAGCTGCATTCCAGAGTCGAGGAAATAATCCATTAAAGATTAATGTTTCTCATTTGTATGATCTCTACCTATATTATGCATGGTCATATTGGGAATTGGCTTTATGTTTGCTGTTTGATGTTGCATGATAGATTTCTATTGATAGCATACATTCTGCAATGGAGCTGGTGATGTCAATGCACAGATCAGAGTTTGCGTTATTTCTGGGAGAGGGGCTAATGCCACTCGCCCTAATGAATAAATAAACAGGAGAGGGGTGAAGCTTGCTAGAGTAAGGGGAAAGGGCTTTTTCAGCTGGTGCACTAACGTGCACTTCCGTTTTCCCTTTACTAGTAGGGGGTCCCGTGGTTCCTATGCTGCCGCTTTTCCTGGTCCTTTTCTTTTAGTGCTTCGACCTGTGATACATTATAATATGCTAAAGATTTTTTTTCAATTATTATTTTTCCTTTTACATATTGTATTTTTTTATATTAAAAAGTAACAAAAGGAAGCAGAAAATATTGAAGACTGAAAAATGAAAAAAAAATGGGCTTATTAAGCAGCAATATCCATTAGTTTGATTATGTCTCTATGTTTCTTCAAATTTATCCCTGCCATGATAATGTTCTCTCTCAGAAAGATTATCAAGGTTGTTACTGTTTTGATATTTGTGCTCATCTATTTTGTGTAAGTAGATGTTTTCTGCACGATGCACAGCATACACTAATTCAGATAAGTGAATTTGTTTCATGCCTTGTATTGTCAGGGTTGTTACAATACACATATTCTATAACAATTTGATCACTGGTGAAAACTCATATAGCAAGCTCTCTTTGGTTGATTTGGCTGGAAGTGAAGGTTTAATAACAGAAGATGATAGTGGTGAGCGTGTCACAGATATGCTTCATGTTATGAAGTCACTTTCAGCGTATGTTTATTTGATTTTTTTTTTTAGTTCTTTACATTTTTCTTCACTGTCAACTTTATGTTTTATTAGATTATAGTCAGCAGGTGTTCTTTGTTCACCCATGTGAGTTAATATCAAATGTCAATGCTCTTTCAGTATTCTCTCTGCTCTCAATTTTTTGTGGTTTGTCAGTTTTCATTCCCAGGTGTAAATGGTACTAATTTAGGCAACTGGTTTCTTGTTATCTCTGATTTGCTTGGGGAACACATATGTAGATAGTTGGGCCTCCTATTGCTAGTTGGGACTATGGCTGTTAGTCAACACTTGTAAATAGTGCATTTAATTTATATTGTTGTCACCTGATTTTTTTGTTATCTCCTTATAAATAACAAATTGACTTTGCTTGATTTCTAATTCATCATGTTCAAAAATCACAATCTAGATCCTTAAAATTGCTGATCTCAAATCAGAGGCTAGGGTCTTCGATTTATCCGGCTCTCTGGGAGGGTTAGAGTGCAATGAACGTAAAAGAAATAAAATTTTACATGACTATGGTGTGATCCCAACATAGTTGTTAAATGGTGGGTGGCACCATGATGGATTTTTTGCCAAATGCCATAGGCCACAATGATGTGTTTATATGACGGAATTATGGTCTTCTGCCATATTTTGCCATCCATTATTGATAACACTGGATCCCAAAAAGCAGATGACTGAGCCTAACCCCTTAGATTGCGAATTATACAGTGTCATACCTGTACTACGTATCTAGACCTGTTTGGCATACTATTTTGAATCACAAATTAGTTAATACTGGTTTAAATCCACAAAATTGTAATACTATTTGATCTGATTTCTCCTTGCTAAATTCACAAACTATGAACTTCCTTTTTTCGTTCATATTGAAGTTTTTAACCAATTGAGTGTGAGGAATGAGGAGCATTTATTTGTTGGAATTTTCTGTGTCTTACTTCTTGCTGCATTTGAAAATGTCTTTACAGGTTGGGAGATGTTTTGTCTTCTTTGACATCAAAAAAGGATGATATTCCTTATGAAAACTCGATGCTAACGAAACTATTTGCAGATTCACTTGGTATTATTTTTTATTCCTTCTTTTTTTTGTAATAAGCTTATGGTCACATCTATTTGTAAAAAATGACAACAGAATATTGTAAGTGCCTCTTAAAATGCTAGCATGTTTTTACATATTTGGTGTGACTTTTGCATGCTATTATATTATCTAATTAATATTTAGATACTCTGCCTAGTTTTTGCTGTAGTTCCTCATTTTTTAATTGGATTGTTGTTACAATTAATCCAAACCTGCTCAACATCAAGTGGCATCTGTCATGTTTTGATTTAATTTCATTGTCTGTTAGTTTTCTAGTTTATTTTGGAAGAGTATTGAAGCATACATACATTTTCAGTTACCATTTTTTGTTATCTCTGTTTGTCAGTTACGAATTAGGTACACTTAAAACTTTAGCCCCTACAGTATCCATCCATTTTCAATTTAATACATAATTATTTTTCATCACATAAACATTTTCAAAATAGTCCCTTCCGCCATTTTCCATTATAACAACATCAATTTGGTCCCTACTGGACATATCAAACTTTAAAAAAAGAAGCATCTAAATGTGTACCTGATGAACGTAACAGCACATACTCAGAAGAGTTGAGAGTATCTGCAGTAGCTCCTACTAGAATGATGGAGCATCTGCGGAGGTTGTTTTACAGAATAAAAAAAGCACATAAAGAAACATCTATTTGATAAAGAAACACTCAGTTAAGAAACTGTGTTATAATAGTATGGGTTATTTTTAAAACACTTGGAATTTTAAGGCTGAGGACTGATTTGAAATGAAAAAACCAAGGGGATGAAAGTGAAAGGAAACTATAGGGACCAATATTTAATTTAACTTTTGAATTTGTATTTAACAAAGCATTACTTCTTATCGACTCAATGTAATTTATATATATGACTAGGAATTCAATTATTTCTGCTTGGTCTCATTTGATATATGATAACATTTTTATTGTAATTTTTCTTTGATATTTTAGGTGGGAGTTCAAAAACTCTGATGATTGTAAATGTGTGTCCAAATTCTTCAAATTTATCTGAGACATTACTGTCTCTCAATTTCTCTGCCAGAGCTCGAAATTCTGTATTAAGCCTTGGAAACCGAGATACAATTAAGAAGTGGAGAGATGTTGTAAGTTCTTCCGTAACGCCATTCCCCCTTTGCATAAGATAGTCTTCTACTTTTGATTTTCTTTTCATTTCCAACCGTATTTTATGGGCAGCAGTTAAAAATCTTACTCATGCATATTATGTATGATAAATATCATATGGATATAATGTTGATTTTGCATTGAACCGCTCCTTTTACTCAATTTAAATTTCAAACAGTGTTTTCTAGTTTAATACAAAGTTACTTGTATATGTAAGATTGATTCTTGTGCAGTGTAAATGAGAAATTGCTTGGACTTTGTTATATTTTTTCTTATATAATCTCTCCGTGTTCATAGGAAGTTCAATTTTACTCAGTTTTCTATCTCTTTCTTTAAAAAATGGTGGTAATTTCAACTCACTTAAAAGACTACACTATATATCTTCCATATTTAAGTTGTGATGGTTTTTATAGGCAAATGATGCACGTAAGGAGTTATATGAGAAGGAAAAAGAAATCCAATATCTGAAACAAGACGTTCTGAGACTTAAGCAAGCACTTAAAGATGCAAATGATCAGTGTGTTCTACTCTTCAATGAAGTAAAGAAGGCATGGAAAGTTTCTTCTGCTCTGCAGACAGATTTAAAGGTTTGTCTGTTTATTGAGTTGGGCTTAATTTTACCGTCATATGTAGTGACATGTTACTAAGTGGTTTGACAATTCTGTTTATCTACATGACATGCTTTAATAGTGTTAATCCATAAGGTAGTTCTGTGATCTTTTCTTGCAGGGAGCAGAAGGAGAAAGTTTATACAGCATTTAAGTAATTTCTTTAGTGGTTAAGTTCAATCTAATGTTCTATAATGCCTGTTCTAGCATTTTCTGATATCATATTTTAGCTTGGATTTGAGGCAAATGTTCAGTCAAATGATCCAGTTGTTAGCATGGATCTGATAGAAATCAAACTGCAGCTAATCAGCAATGTTTTTCTCCTCTCATCAGTGTGCAGGAATATCAAATATGCTGTATTTTCTTGCTATTGTCCCTGTGTTCGTACATTGTGAAGAGTGAAGTTTTTGTGTCAAGTGATGCTCCTTTAAATTTTAGAGATACATACTATTTGACTGCTTATTATCTCAATTTGATGCTGTTCTTTCACTTTTTTCCTAGTCTGTCTCTTGTTTGAAAGAGTTGATGTCATATGTGCCTTTGTTTGGAGAGATGTAAACATGTTGTACAAGATGATGAAGATATGTCTGATGTCCACCTTTTCTGAACATTCACACTGTGCTACAACACTTGATTGTTAGCTTTGAACAGAAGGCTTGCCATTGAGCAACATCATTGCTTTATTTTCTGCAGTCAGAGCATATTTTGCTGACCGATAATTATAAGGTAGAGAAAGAACAAAATGCTCAGCTTAGAAATCAAGTTGCTCATATGTTACAGTTGGAACAAGAGCAAAATTTGCAGATACAACAGCGCGATTCAACCATCCAAAGTTTGCAGGTTAATATTTTGTAGTTTACATACAGTGTTCAATAGGTAATTCGTGACTGTTTTATCTAGTTCATTTTCTTTAACAATTTTGTTGGAGATAGGAATATTTTATGAGATGAGAGCTTCTTTAATGTTCATTTTTTCAAATAGCCAATATACTTGGTATAGCTAGGTTCAATGCATCTTAGGAATTAGTGGTATCTTAATTGTTCTCTTGTAAATTGTTTTAGCATTAATTATTTTTGTAATACTCTTGAATAAAAAGAAAGCCCATTCTGCTTGGTGGAAAAAACACTCAAGCACATTCAGAAAATTTTCCTTTCTCATTTTCTCACAAATTTATTCACCGACCCCAATTAGCTTGGGTTAAAGGTACTGTTGGTGTTGACTGTTGACGTTGATTTTCTCTAAAATTTATATTTTGCTGCTGTTTCCTGATAGCAATTTAAGTTGTTAAAAAAAATAATGCTTTGTGTGTAATGTTCTAAGTAATGACATAGCAGGATCGTCCTTTGTATGCAATTCAGCAAAGCCATATTAACTAATCATCTTGCCATATTACATGTTTCCAGTTAGTACATATGGTGGTTGCTACTTGCTAATGCTAAGTATGTCATATTGCTGGCGTTAGCACTACAACTACAAGTGTGCCATCCATCTATCACGTGCCCTAGTCTGAGGCATGGCACTGCAGGCCATGGCATGCCACCTTAGCTTTGCTTTATAGCAACTGTGATCTTAGATGCACATGACCAACTTTGTTTGTGCTTGCTTGATAATGTATGTAATCTCTTTTTATCCTCTGATACAGGCTAAAATTGGAAGCCTTGAAATACAACTCAATGAAGCCCTTAAATCCAGCAACACTGGGTCAAATGTTGGCCCAGAAACTTTGTCTGGAGCTCTATCTAATTCCAGGACAATTGGGTATGTCATGGATTCATCTGCAGTAACCAAGAAACTGGAAGAGGAACTCAAGAAACGCGATGCTCTGATTGAGGTCTAATATACTTGTTAATTTTCTGTCTGATTTTAGTATTCTTCCAATTGTTGTTTCCTATTGGATTGTGGTTATTGATTTTCACTTCTTTCTGCAATGTTCTTGTTAATTTTTTTGTAGTCATTTATTTAATTGAGGAAAGATTTAGCAAACCAATGGCCCGTTGGTCAAGTGAGAGTGACTCCTTATTCTTGGGTTGCTCATGTTGAAATCCTTGCCAACCATCTTAATATATGTGATGAAAAAGGGGAAGTTCTATGATTGTTTTGGGAAAAACCCAAGTCCCACATTGGCTAGAGATAAGGTAAAGATAAAATATATAAGTGAGATACAATCCTCATCTCATGAGCTAGCTTTTGGGGTTGAATTAGGCCCAAACCCACATTCTAAGATACCCATTAAACGGGCCACCCACCATGTCATCCACACACCAAGCCCATAAGTTTTGGGCATGAGGGGGTATATTGGGAAAAACCCAAGTCCCACATATAGGCTAGAGATAAGGCAAAGATAGAATATATAAGTGGGAGACAAAGACAACCCTCACCTTACGAGCTAGTTTTTGGGGTGGATTTAGGCCCAAATCCGCATTCTAAGAAACTGCAACCAAAATATCTCAATGTACAATTCTTTTTTGAATACGTGAATTCTGGTTTGCTTGTCTTGTGAACTTTCTAGATTGTAAAAGATTAAATACGTAATCCCTGAATATGATTCCTTTGTATCAAAACGTGCCATGCCATAAGTTCTGAATATTTATTTTGTTGAGTTCTTCTATTGTGTTGAATTCTTGCATGCTTACATTAGTTTCATTTTATCCTGGTGAGGAACTCAATTCAATGTTTTGCAGAGGTTGCATGTAGAAAATGAGAAATTATTTGATAAATTGACTGAGACAGCATCTCTGGCTGGATCACCTCAGGTAGGCAAATTTTATTTTTTACTGGAGTTACTGTTCCCAAGTTATCATTCATTATGTTGTGTATGTAATGGTGGGGGTCCATTTACATCAAGAATAAGTTTTAACTCACTCCAGTTCATAACTATTTATAAATGAGTTTTATCAATCAATCACTGAAATATGTTCCGAAGGTAGATCAAGCTTATAAATTTTCATGGAGTTTTAAAATTAATCGGTACTTCGTTCAACTACTTTACATTAAATATTATATACCTTTCGAAATGTATGTAAATGTCAAATATTAGATTAAATATCTATGTATTGGTGGGCTCCATATACTCTAATAGTTGAGTCTTGTACACTTATGTTGTTGATTAACTTTATATAGGATACTAATTTTTAGTAATTCAACTGTTGAATATTGTCATATTTTGATAATGACCATGCATACCAAATTTAAGAAATATTGGACATCCATGTGTGTCTGTGTGATTCCTAAATCATAATTCTTTTGCATTGTTTTGATGGATATTGTATGCATTAAAAGAACTGTGCAACAAAGTAGTTGGAAATGTTTTCTCTCGCACAAATATAGCTTTTATTGCAAAGAATTTTTTGCTTAAATAAAGTAAGCTTCTGTCTGTGTGGTTCTAACCACGGGTTCTTAAATATTGTTTCATCGTATATGCTTTCTTTTCTTCAATCAGGCTATCATCAATATATGCTAAAATATAGAAGGGATAGATGGAAGAATCTAAAGTACTTTGACTAGTATTTGTATTGCATGCTTCTAAGCTGTCAATGGTGTTTCTGATGTTTTAAGATTTTCAATTTATTTTCAGCTGTCAAGTCCATTATCTAGGGGATCAGTTAATGTTCAGCCTCAAAATATGGGAAGGTATAATTTTACTTTATTCCTATATGTTTTGCAGTTTGTAAGTGTAAATGAGTAACTAACTCTAGTTAGTTTTATAACTGTTGTCAGTTGACAGTTAGCTTTAGTTAGTCTTCAGTTACAACTGAATCTCAGCAGTATAAATACTGTTCTTGTAAGAGATCTCAGTAGCTTTTGTAATATTTTCTAAAGTCAATATACAAATCTCTTTTCTCCTCTCTAGAATTTCTACATGGTATGTAGAGCTTTTTGATCCTTTTTCATGGCTTTCGCAAATTCTGGTGCAACTCTGGCGAACAACTCCGGTGCGACTTTGGCAAACAACTTTGGTCCAACTCCGGCGAACAACTCCGGTGCGACTCCGCTCAATGTGTTTCCGATGAATGAAGATGTTCCTTTGTTGTTTCCTACTACAAATTTTTCACATCAAATCACATCAAAGTTAGATGATAAGAACTTCTTGCTGTGGTGGCAGCGAATTGAGCCAGCGATCACTGCGCTTGGACTCAATCACTTCGTTACGAGTCCTCAAATCCCTCCGTGATACCCTTTTGATGAAGATCGTGATCTTGATTGCGTTAATCTTCTCTTCTCGATTTGGCACAAACAAGATTAGTTTCTCCTTGTTTGGCTTCTATCTACGCTCTCGAGCTCCATGCTCGCTTGAGTTCTTGGATTGGCACACTTGTACCAAGTGTGGGACTAGATTAATGCATATTTTCATCACTAAACGCGAACAAAGGCACGACAGCTCCTATCGGAGCTCCGTCACACAACGCTGGATAATAGTCCAATTTCCTATTTCCTCACTCGAATCAAAGTGCTCATTGATGTGCTTGCTTCGGTAGGTGATGCTGGTCCTATCGTGGGCACATGGATGCGATTCTGGAAGGACTTCCTTGGGATTTTGACTCGACCCTCGCTCTAATTGAAAGTTGTCTACCGCATATCACCATTGAAGAGGCTGAAGGATACATCCTTGCGCAGGAGCTATGGCTTCAAAAATACACCAGACTCGAATCTGACTCAAGCAAATTTGTCGCACTCCACTGACAGCGACAACTCAAATTCGTACTCCAACACCAATGTTGTGTATACGAATCAGTATTCTTAAGATTCACGAGGTTCTGGTGGCTGTAATGGCCGTGGCAGAGGCAGTTTCAACCGCGGTGGTGGATGTGGCGGTGGTCATGGCGATCAGAGCTCAGTCCAATGTCAAATTTGTTTCAAGTACAATCACACAGCTTTGACTTGCTACAATCGATTCAATTCTCAGTATCAAGCTGCCAATGGTGGTAACAATAGCAATTATGGTAACAACAACAATGGCAATTATGGGAATAACAACAATCGTAATAACTGGTCTCAATCAGAATCAGAATCAGAATTGGGGTCAGAATCAGAACCAAAACAACAACTGGAACAATTCTTCTAATTCCAATTGGAGTTCACAGCAAAGTCAGATTCAGAATCATAACTCTCAGAACTCTAATTCTAGGCCTCCACAAGCTATGGTGGCAAATTCTGACTCCAATGCTTGAGCATCTTGGTTTCCAGATTCTGGAGCGTCCTTTCATGTGACTAATAACTCGCAGAACATCCAGCAAACTTCTCCTTTGGAGGGTCCAGATCATATCTTTTTTGGTAACGGACAAGGTCTGAATTTCTCAGCCTCTGGTCATTCCAATTTTGTTTCTCCTTTCAGTCCTAATGTCAAACTTATTCTTAAAAACATGCTTCTTGTTCCTCAAATCACTAAGAATCTAATTAGTGTAAGCAAATTTGCCAAAGATAATCATGGTTTCTTTGAGTTTCATGCTAATCGTTGCTTTGTTAAATCTCAGGATTCCAATAGAATCCTTCTTCAAGGAGATGTTGGATCTGATGGCTTGTACCAGTTTCCCAATCTTCAGTTCTGCTTTGCTGTGTCTTCTCCAGCTTGTATAAATACTGTTTCTTCTGTTGATTGTAATAATACTGTGCCTAACTCTGTATATTTGGCACCTTAGGCTAGGTGACCCCAATTCTCAAGCTTTAAAGCTTGTGCTTATTGCTTAATCATTGTAATTTCTAAATTCCTGTTAAAGATGAACTGCCCTTCTGTTCTGTTTGTTGTATGGGCAAGATTCATAGATTTCCTTCTAAGCTTTCTCAAGCTGTACACAATTCTCTTTTGGATTTAATATACGGTGATCTGTGGGGTCCTGCTCCTATGAATTGTCATTGTCAATTTCGCTATTATATGTCATTTGTTGATGCTTTTGCAAGGTTTACTTGGATATATTTTCTAAAGAATAAATCTGATGCTTTATCTGTGTTTAAACAATTCAAGTCACTTGTTGAATTGCAATTTAACAAAAAGATTATAGCTATTCAAACAGATAGGGGAGGGGAATTTTGAGTTTTTTCTTCCTTTTTGTCAGAATTGGGGATCATTCATAGGCTAACTTGTCCACACACACATCACCAAAATAGTGTGGTGGAAAGAAAGCTTCGTCACATAGTTGAGTTGGGTCTCTCTCTTCTTAGTCATGCATCCCTTCCTCTTTCCTTTTGGGATCATGCTTTTCAAACTGCTGTGTATCTCATAAATCGGTTGCCCTCAGCTCCTCTTAAGTTTGATATCCCTTATACTGTCCTCTTTCAAACTGAACCTGATTATCAGTTTTTAAGAGTGTTTGGTTGCTATTGTTTTCCTTTCTTGTTCCCTTACCATTCTCATAAACTTGATGTTAGATCCTCTGAATGTGTGTTTTTGGGTTATTCACCCAGTCACAAGGGCTACAAATGTATATCCTCTTCTAGTAGAATTTTTATTTCAAAAGATGTCATTTTTAATGAACATCAATTTCCTTATACAAAACTGTTTTCTACCTCCTCTTCCAATTCTGTTTCTACTGCTTCCTTTTCCACTACCTTGCCTGTCCTTGTCTCTTTCTCATCCTCCCTCTTCAATTTCATCTCAGCCTCAAAGCCATATTTCCTCACTCTTTATTGAGTCTCCCAGTTTTGATATTGCTGTCTCACAGTCACCTGAACCTGCTCAATCTCATAGTCAGGATACAGCAGCTTCCCAAGCTACTGTTCATTCTGGTACACTGCAGTCTGATGCTCATCCTCAGTTGTCCCCAACTGAACCTCAGAATTCCCCACCAACCTCTCTTGTCAGACCAGAAAATGTGCATCCTATGGTTACAAGAGCTAAAGCTGGAATAGTACAGCCAAGGATTCATCCTTCATTGCTTCTTGTTCATACTGTACCCAAGTCAGTGAAACAAGCACTTCAAGACTCCAAATGGTTTTCTGCTATGACTGATGAGTTTCAGGCTCTTAAAAGGAAGAATACTTGGACCCTAGTTCCTCTTCCTCCCCACAGAAATGCAATTGGATGTAAGTGGGTATTCAGAGTTAAGGAAAACTATGGCGGTATAAATAGGTACAATACCAGATTGGTGGCTAAAGGTTTTAACCAAAAGTTTGGGTTTGATTTCATGAAACATTCTCTCCTGTGATTAAACCAGTAACAATTCGGGTGATTTTAACTCTTGCTATCACTCACAAGTGGCCCTTGCAGCAGTTGGATGTAAATAATGCCTTTCTCAATGGACTGTTAGAGGAAGAAGTTTACATGACTAAACCTCCAGGTTGAATCCTCAGATAAGTCCCTTGTGTGCAAGCTGAAAAGAGCAATTTATGGGCTCAAACAAGCTTCTAGGGCTTGGTTTGAGAGGCTCAAAACTACTTTGCTGCAGTTTGGGTTTACTGACAGCAAATGTGACCTATCTTTATTCATTTGCAAGACTTCCTCCACTATTACCTTTATTTTAGTATATGTTGATGATCTTATTATCACTGGTAATTCACCTTCTTTGGTTCATAAGTTAATTCAGCAACTCAATGCCTTGTTCTCCCTCAAACAGCTGGGTTCTCTAGACTATTTTTTGGGGGCTGAAGTTCATTCATTGTCCAGTGGAGCACTCTAATGACTCAATCCAAGTACATTCAAGATCTGTTGCAAAGGACAAATATGTTGGAGGCAAAGCCCATTTCTTCACCCATGACCTAAAGCTGCAAGCTCTCCAAACATGGGTCTGATTTACTTCAGGATCCTTCTTTTTACAGGTCTGTTGTTGGAGCCCTGCAGTACGTGACTGTCACTCATCCTGAACTCAGTTTTGCTGTTAACAAGGTTTGCCAATTCATGCCCTCACCTCTTGAATCCCACTTGGACAGCAGTAAAGAGGATTTTAAGGTACCTTAAAGGTGCTCTCTATTCTGGTCTTATTCTGTATCCTGCTTCTCCTCATCAACACCTTTCCATTAGGGCTTTTGTGACTCTGACTGGGCTTCAGACCCAGATGACAGAAGATATACTTCTGGTGCAGCAGTGTATATTGGCCCTCAAAAAGATTGAGAGAGAGAAAAAGAAGAAGAGAGATAGAAGATATTGTTATTGATTCAGAAAGAAAAGTTAGTTACAACTAATTCTGTTTCTCTATTTATAGAGAAAATAGATGTGGTTACACTTAACCTGACTAAGGCAGTTATCTAACCATAGTTAGTTACTGCACTAACAGAATAACAGAAATGACAGCTGTACTAACAGCTGATCTAACTGAATCATGAAGTAAAACTTACTTAATACACTAATAAGCCGTAACTTGGTATCTTGGTGGTCCAGAAAGCAGAAAGTGGCTCCAAGTCCAGTACTGAAGCAGAATATAGGAGTTTAGCTGCTGCCACAGCTGATATCCTCTGGATTTGGACTCTCCTCCAGGAACCTGCTGTTCCTCATACTACACCTTTAGTGCATTGTGACAATTCCAGTGCAGTGCAGCTAGCTCATAATCCAGTTTTACATGCTTGAACCAAACACTTGGAGTTAGATGTGTTTTTTATAAGAGAAAAGGTTCTCGCCAAACAGCTAGTGGTTCAGCATATCCCTGGGACAGACCAGTGGGCAGATCTTCTTACCAAGCCTTTTTCTCCTACTAGGTTTGCCTATTTGAGTTCCAAACTCAATGTAGCTGAGCCACCTTTGGTTTCTCAGCCCCATTGAGGTTGCGTGGGTAAGTGTATATTAGTAACTCACTCTAGTTAGTTTTATAACCGTAGTCTGTTGATAGTTAGCTTTAGTTAGTCTTCAGTTACAACTGAATCTCAGCAGTATAAATACTGCTCTTGTAAGAGATCTCAGTGGCTTTTGTAATATTTTCTAAAGTCAATGTACAAATCTCTTTTCTACTCTATAGATTTTCTGCAGTTATATTTTGTTTTTAAGCTTATGGATATTGGCTTTATTCTCATTATATTCAAACAGGAATGACACCAGCACCACTGCAAGAGTTCGTTCTGTGGATGTTCTTCCTTCATTTTTGATGACAGATAAGAATGATGGCACTGTTGCTTTAGTTAAATCTGGTTCCGAGAAAGTTAAGGCTACCCCTGCGGGTGAATATCTTACTGCTTCCCTGAATGACTTTAATCCTGATCAATATGAAGGACTTGCTGCCATTTCTGATGGTGCAAACAAGCTTCTGATGCTGGTATGGGTCTTGAGTGTTTTGGGTTCAGTTTAATAAAAGTAGATAAATTGTAGTTTATGTGCAACATTGTTTTTTTGATTTTTATATCAAGTCTTTTGGGTTGTTTTTTCCTTGTTCAAATTATGAATTCCGCTTTGGTTGCCTCAATGTGGGCCTTAGACAATGTTTTCTCTTTATTCAGTTTGAAAATGTATAGAAGCTTGATTCATTATAGTTTTCTGATGGTTATTAGTCAATTTGTGGCAACATATTACTAAAGAGAGAGGAAAAGTGTATCTTGTGGGACATTAAATATCTCCTAGAAAAGAAAATAAATGAAAACTGCGAGATAAAGTTGCTAAAAAATGCTAAAAAGCTGTTCAATTTCTTTGCATATCGGTAGTACAAATTCCTTTGAACCAACCATGTGCAGAGCATGAAAGACAAGCCATAAACACAACTTTATCCCATATCAAATGTAAGAGCTTAGACAACAACAATCTAGTATTTTCTCACTAAGTGAGGTTTGTACATGGAATCAAACAATGCCATAAAGTTTTGCTGTAAATCATGTCTATACACAAACTATTGACCTCTAAATCCCTTTTAATTGTTTCACCTACAAAAATGTAAGAGCATAGACACCCTTGAAAATATATATGTTTGATGTTGATTAGTGATAGGAACTTGCTAAAGAGAAATCTGAAATTGTATTTGTATTTTTGAAATAAGGCTACCAGTACAAGAGAAAATAAGAGGCAAAGCCCCTTTTAAGTCAGTGTTTACTCTAGACTCCAATGACAGCAATATCATACTCCCCCCCCCCCCCCCCCCCCCCCCCCCCCCCCCCCCCCCCCAAAAAAAAAAACACCACCACCACACAATTTTTTTTGTCCTATATAACAGAATCGGTATCATACTTTCTCTCCCTGTAACTAACTCTCTAAGTGGGCCCTGGATATTTGAGCCAGCGGATGTAAAATTTAAGAGGTTTACCCACAGAGGTCTAGAACTTATCTCAATTGGTCCACATCTTTATGAAGTGCCTAGACCAAATCAAATACAGCATGAAGCCATTTCAGGATGTTAGATATAAAACCATTCATTAGCCTTCTCCTGATTGATAAGCTTTTGAAATAGTTGGTTCATGGCATGGTATCAGAGGTCAAACCTCATGGCCAAGTGGTCTAGGGTTTGTTCCTTTGTGACCCTATTCTTGATAAATAACTTGAATTTCGGCATAAGGTAAGGTGTGCTTGTGTGTATCCATGCTTCAAGCCCAGGAGGCTCTTGCATGACAGGCAATGTTAAATATAAGCCACCCTAATAGCTTCAGTTTGCAGGACAGATTTTACAGTCATTGTTCTTAATGGTCGCAGGTTCTGGCTGCTGTCGTCAAAGCTGGTGCCTCCAGAGAACATGAAATACTTGCTGAAATTAGAGATGCTGTTTTTTCATTTATCCGTAAAATGGAACCAAGGCGAGTAATGGATACCATGCTTGTTTCCCGTGTTAGAATCTTGTATATAAGATCTTTGCTTGCTAGATCCCCAGAGTTGCAATCCATTAAGGTAAAGTATCTTTCTTCTTCTTTTTCCTATGTTAGGGTGTATATAGTGATGTTCTTTTGAAGATGGCGGGCATACCCTTTCTAATTTAGTAAATCTTGCACATTGGATTGGAAGGTATTGCCAGTTGAGTGCTTTCTTGAAAAGGCCAACGCTGGACCTAGTAGAAGTTCTAGCCGAGCAAGCAGTCCTGGAAGATCTTCTATTCAATATGTTGATGAGCAGATCCAGGGATTTAAAGTGAATCTAAAGCCAGAAAAGAAATCCAAATTTTCATCTGTTGTGTTGAAGATACGCGGGATTGATGAGGTAATGATTTTTTTTTTATCAGCAAAAGCAAATATATATATATATATATATATATATATATATATATATATATATGAGAATAAAATAGTACCAGTGGAACTGAAATATATACAACCTAAAGACAGCACAAAACTATGGCAACCTAATACATGATAACAACATGAAAGGATTGATGAGGTAATGATATTATCCTTTAATATTGTTGGAATAACCAGGAATTTAGAAGGGGGGAGGCCGGGAGGGGTTGAATAGATTCTTTCGAAAACTTTACCGCTTAATTTCTTAATTCAATTAAATTAAAATCAATACTTCTTTACAAATCAAGGTTTTCTCAAAAGGCTTGTTGAAGAAAGATCAACAACACAAAAATTAATATATTCAAAAACCTTAGAAAATAGAGTTTTATGGCCCTTTCACATCAATTACATTAATTAACAAAACAAAGGTTTAGAGAAAGAGATAATCACACTCAGAATTTATATTGGTTCAGTCCTCAAGAGGACCTAAATCTAGTTGTTTTAAGACCCCTTAAAACTTTCATTAATAAAAAACAAAGTACAAACACTATGCACATGCAATTTCCTAAAAATTCTATTCTTCCCTTGAACCCTGCAAGAGAAGGATCAGGAGTTGAAACCTTATCAACTCACACAAACCATTGATAACTCTAATCAAGGTCAGAATCTAGAAAGAATTCGAAATTAGATTGAATACACCTTGATGTGTAAATCACAACATCTTCAAACTCTTCCTTTGATTATCAAACCATGATGAAGAATGAATGAATCTTGATCAATACGAATCTCTTTTTGAAATGCAGATTGGTTCCCTTAGATGACTCTCAGAAAGTGTTTTTCAAAATATAAGATCAAATCAAGAGTCACTAATGAGAAAGAACAAATGGGGGTATTTATAATTTTAACAAATAAAACTGATTTAGTCGATTATCAAATGTGGTAATTGATTAATTTGTTCAAATCCCTCTTGTTTTGCATTTCATAAAACGTGTTAATTGATTATAGTTTGTGGTAATCGATTATCTCGTTTCACAGAAAGCTCCTAAAATTTCCAGGCGCGATCTAATCGATTACTAAATGTGGCAATCAATTATCTCGAGTCACAGAGATTTCCTTCTACTGAATTTGGCTTAGGTAATCGATTACTGAAATTGTAATCGATTAATTCGATGATTCTTGCTAAATTTCAAGAGAAGTGAGTTTTGTTACTTGTTCTAACACTTTGTAATTGATTATTAAAATTGGTAATCAATTACACAGTGTTGAACTCATTGCTTCTAAGAAACTTTGAGATCAATACATTTATTTTATCATGTTTGATTTCTACTAAGCATGGATTAGAGAACTAAGTCTAAAATACTCAACATGCCTAGTCTAAAAACATCCAATACAAATGTCAACTTGTTCGACATTGTAAAATTATTAAATCCAAAAGATCCTAAGACTAGTCTTCAAGTCTTCAATCTCTTTGATTCAACAAATATTTCTGGTTAGATGTGGTAGAAAACTATTGAGCAGGATTTTGTGTCTCATGTCTGTCTTTTGAATTTTTAATATCATAAAAATTTGGTATTTCCTAGTGATCCTGTCTTATTATCATCTTTGTACCTATTTGCAGGATGGATTATGTATGCGTGTGTCACCTTGTTTTTTTTAATTTTAAATAAATTGTGTAGGAAACCTGGAGACAGCAAGTAACTGGGGGTAAGCTTAGGGAAATTAGTGAGGAAGCAAAAAATTTTGCAATTGGAAACAAGGCTCTTGCTGCACTATTTGTACATACTCCAGCAGGAGAGCTGCAGCGCCAAATTAGATCCTGGCTTGCAGAGAAGTTTGATTTTCTATCTTTTATGGGAAATGATGCACCAGGGGGGACAACTGGTCAGTTGGAGCTTATTTCAACTGCAATTATGGATGGTTGGATGGCTGGACTTGGCAGTGCTCTGCCTCCCCAAACTGATGCCCTTGGCCAACTTCTATTTGAATATTCAAAACGTGTCTATACTTCTCAACTGCAGCACTTGAAGGTACACTTCATCTTAAATCTGTCTGTCTTGAATGATTATTCTAAATAAATGCTATTCAATGTTCTTGATTACTGGAAGAAACTGTGTTCAACTTGGGACTGTGTTGAGAGAGATGGTGCTCTTACTAGTTATGCTCATTGTGTTTGACACATTCATGAACATGCTAGACTTTGCCCACTTACATTGGCATCAATATTGGATAATGTGCTTTTCTTAACTTTGTTTTCATATTTAGCTAATGTTAACTCCAAAGGAGTGTTTTTATTGGATGCACAAAGAGATTGTCAATTGGGAAGCTTTAATTAGATGAAGTATTTTCTTCTAGGTGGTTATTTTCTTTAACTGTCTCATCTCAGACTTAACTTTCCATCTAAACTTGGTGCTAGCTAAAAAAACTACTGCACAAAATTTTGCAATGATGTTGTTAAGGTGTCCTACATTGGCTAGCAATATTGCCAAAGTACTCCTTAAAAGGCCTTTTTTTTAACAAACTCCTTATAAGGCTTGAGCGATCCTCTTACCTTGAGCTAGCCTTTGGTGTTGTGTTGGGCTCAGTTCATTACTTCATTTCCAATAACGATGATATCAAACCCTATCCTATATTGATGTTAGGCCACCCACAATGCTAAGTCTTATAGAAACTTAATGTCTCAAATGTCCATTCCTTGCTGTGGTTGGGGTGTGTTAAGATGTCCCACATCAGCTAGGAATATAACCAAAATACTCCATAGTCCTTACATTTTCAAATCCTCTATTCAAATTACCTAATTGCTTTGCTACATTTGTGAGTTGTTCATTACCATCTATGTCTAGTTACATTTGTGTGGTTTACTTGATTGCCTTTAGTGGTTTGGATGCATATCATAAACCAAAACAATGAGGGAAATGCCATTTTTAATTGATTTCTCATGTTAAATTATGTGTTGATCCTTGTTTTCCTAACATTGGCTTATCAGGATATTGCTGGTACCTTGGCAACAGAAGAGGCTGAAGATGCAGCACAAGTTGCCAAGTTGCGTTCAGCTCTAGAATCTGTTGATCACAAAAGAAGAAAGGTACTTTTTGTTTCACTTTAGATGGATCAAAGGATTTCTGCGTTGCCTGTGGTAATCCACAGCATGATTAATTGTATAAGCTGATATTTGGAAACTAGGAAAGTAGTGAAACTAGGAAATTAGGAAAATGATACGAAGTCAAAACCTAATTATATATACAGATCCTAAGCAGGAGATATTTTTTTACCTAAATTGGGGATCCTTTCCCACATATCTTAAGCATGCATGTAATAGTGTGAAATATAAACTTATATTTGCATATGTCTAGAGTTCAGTCATGAGTTGATGGTGCTCATTGCACTAGTTTATACAAAGATTGCATGGGAAATTTTAAGATAACATTATAACATGTTATTGTTATGCATTTTTTTTTTTTTTAAATATTTTCACATGATACTTGGAAATTGCTTTGATAAGAGGAAGTTAAAGAACCATACAAATATTGTAAAATTTCTTTATATAATTTTGTTGATTCTACTTCTGTTTGCCCAGTCTTATTCAGCACTTCTAGAGAGCCATCTTTGTGTAATTAGGAAGATGTAAATGGAACATCTACTCCTTCTCATTTGTTGTATATACTAATACTATAGACAACACCAGTTATGATTGCTGAACTCAAAAGGAACTAAAGTGCAGTTATGTAGTCTTGGGCTTCAATTGGTTAAAATTGATTACCACCGATCCCAATTAGCTTGGGTTAAAGTTGATGTTGATGTATGATGTTGATTACTATAAGTTCATACTGAGCAACAAAATAGGCAACTAAAGGAGGGATAATTTTCCAGTAACATTAGCCTTCAGTGTTAAATGAATGTTCTGGCAATTTGTCAGACTTGTACCTTTGCAATGTTAGTTGTAGATTAAGTTTTGAATAGCAATTAAAGAAGGAAGCAGATGGTTTATTTTCATAGTCTAAGTGAATGTCTATTCATGTCCTGAGTCCTGACATTGACTTTCTAATTATTTTCAGATTTTACAACAAATGAGAAGTGATGTAGCTTTGCTGACATTGGAAAATGGTGGTTCGCCTGTTCAAAATCCTTCTACTGCTGCTGAGGATGCACGATTAGCATCTCTCATTTCACTTGATAGAATATTGAAGCAAGTCAAGGTGGTTTCTTTTTTCTTACTGAAATCTGTTTTTTGAAACTTTAGTGTTCTAATAGGAAATACTCAATAATTCAAGATATAATTTGAACAGGATATAACTCGACTTTCTACTGTGAACACCATCCAGAAAAGTAATAAAGGAACAATGCTCGGTTCTCTTGATAAACTGACAGAACAAATGCCTTTGCTTCTTGAAATTGATCATCCATGTGCTCAGAGGTACATTGCAGATGCCCGCAGAATGGTTGAGGTAAGCAAATTAATGCTCTGTATGGCTAGATTGTATCCTGAGTTGTGAAGGAATCTGAATATGCTTTGAACTTTGTTGGCATACTCAGTGTTAACTAAAATTCACTACAATTGCTCTGGTTAAAAAACATATCTTTCATCATAATGACAGGAATAATGTCATTTAGCGAGAGGGGGGGCAGTTAACATCTTTTTAAACATAACCATTTATTTACTCTATTGTATTTTTTTTAAAAAAAAAACATCTCTACGCTTGTCCAAAATTATCTGTTTTTTCCCCTGTATTTGACTATTTCCTTTAATTTTTAAAATTATTGTTAACTAAATTTTTTGCTCAGCCAACTGGGACTATAAACCATGTAAATACTTAATAAATGTTGTACCCAGAAGGAGAAAAGAAAGAAAGAAAACTAAGGAATGAACGGATGAAAACAATTTGAAGTGCTCCTGTCTCAGCATTTCTGGCATCTGAATCTGTCTGAGCCTGACCTTAATTGAGTTTTGGGATTCCTAATCCCTCTTTTATGATGCAGTCAATTCCTGAAGATGACCGCATTCAAAATCTATCACATTCTCAGAAACCATCGACTGATACAGGCTCTGGATCTGGAACTGATGTGGCACAATGGAACGTCCTTCAATTCAATACGGGTAATACCTCACCATTTATAATCAAATGTGGAGCAAACTCAAATTCAGAACTAATCATTAAAGCCGAGGCTCGAGTTAAGGAACCTAAAGGTGCCGAGATGGTGAGGGTTGCCCCAAGGCCGTCCATTTTGGAAAATATGAGCTTGGAGGAAATGAAGCAAGTATTTGCTGAGCTACCTGAGGCTCTAAGCTTGCTTGCCTTGGCAAGGACTGCAGATGGAACTCGAGCACGGTACTCTAGATTATATAGGACCTTGGCTATGAAGGTTCCGTCACTTAAAGATACGGTCAGTGAGCTTGAAAAAGGGGGTGCACTTAAAGATGTGAGAACATGACCTTTTAAATCGAAAGATGTTTATGAAATTTACACTATGCAATGTGTACTCAAAATGGGAACTTGAAGCTAAGCATTTTAAATCTTATGCACTATTTTATCATCTACACTTCATTTGGTTGAGTGCAATTTGGGTAAGAAATTCTTATAGCAACCGATTTTTTTTTTATCAAAATCTAACCCCTTTTCCAAAACATTGATGATGTCTGTCAAAAGAAAATTCGTACTCATAATGGGTCGAAAAAAAAAAGACGTTCTTTTAGACATTTTTTCTACATATATCAGCTTTAAAGTTGTTTCTAGGTTGAACCAACATTTTTTTGGTTGAACATTGATAAAATTGTTTATGATTAAACTTGATTTTGATGTGGCGTGATTAACGTTGAATGTTTCACTATAAATTCATTTATCCAACACAAACTGCATAAAGTTGATTGAACTTAAAATCAATTTTGGATTTAAAATTAATTCTTTAACATGAAATTAAACATGTGAAAACTTACTTCAAGTTATGGATTACAAATTTATTTGGGATAACTTTTGGTTTGTGTGTCCTGATGAAGACTGTGTCATTAAATAGACAAGTAGTGACAAGTTGTTACACATTTTAAAAATACAATATAGATAATTTAACTATAAATTTGAAATAAAGTGATTCAATTGCTGTGTTGGAATATTCAAAGTAGCTTATGAATCTACACAATAATGAATAACCAATTCTACTTAATAATCAATAATTGATACTAATATGACATGGAATGAAAACAGTAACAAAATAAAATAAAATAAGTTACGGTGGGAGCAAACAAATCAATATAAATTGACCAAACCACCCTTTCTACCTATCCCAAGGCGATTGTTTTGATGAACTGTTTTCGTGAGTCTTGATCTTTGACCCTTTCTTCTCACTCACTCATTCCCTCCACACTCTCGCATCGTAACAAATAATACCAAGCGCACGCAAATGGATCCGCTCAGAGGATCCGAACCCGAAAACCCTATCGCCACGTGTCTCTCCATGTTGTCCCTCCGCCGCTTCTCCGCGTGCCGCCACTTCGCCCGCCGCCTCCCCCCCTCCGACTCCGTCGCCCGCGTCCTAGCCGTCGCCGACGTCCTCACCGCCGCCGACTTCTATTCCGTCCTACAGCTCCGCCCTTCCGGCGGTGGCAACCGCGACCTCGTGCGGCGGCAGTACGCGAAGCTCGCGCTCCTCCTCGACCCAACGAACCCCGACAAGCTCCCGTTCTCCGACGAGGCCCTCGCACGTGTCCAGGATGCCTGGCACGTGCTCTCCCACCCCGAACGCCGCGCCCTCCACGACCGCGAGCAAAACGCAAACCTAAACCCAAACCTTATGACGGCGTCGTTTTGGACCGCGTGCCCCTACTGCTGGGGCGTCTTCGAGTACGAGAAGTGGTACGAGGATAGCACGCTGCTGTGCCACGTCTGCGGGAAGGCCTTCCAGGGCGTGCCGGTGAAGCCGCCAACGAAGACGGGCTACGCCGTCATGGAGGGGGAGGAGCTCCGGCAGTTCTACTCTTGTGACGCTAGTGTGCCATTGATGTGTTACGAGGTTGTGGGTAGCAATGTATTGGGTGGACAAAATGCTGCACAATATGTGTACATTTCTGATAATAATGATGGAGGGTTTGTGAGAAATGAAGGGTTGCAAGGCGGTGGTGAGAAGAGGAGGATGAGGGTGAAAACCGTGGCGAACAAGGTTGGTGGGAACAGGACGAGGAGAACGATCAATAGCGACTCGGATTTTAATTTGGATGTGGAGGATGGGGAATTGGAGTTCACTGAAGGAGATGATGATGTCTTTGTTGGTGTAAAGTTTGACAAGTGATGATGCAGCAAATGGGTGATGGAAATTGTATTGCTTTTTTTTTTTTTTTTTGCTAATTCTAGGAGCAGCAGCATATAGGGTGGTAGTGAGTAGTGAGTAGTGTTTTTGGATAGTGTTTTTGCACTTATTAGAGTATAGGTGTTGATTTGGAGTTTCGTCATTTTGGTAAAGAGGCATTGCCTTGTTCATATTTTACCATTTTTGAAATGCCCCTTTTGATTTGATGACCTTTTGGAAATTGAAAAGAAAATACTTGGTCTCCTTATTAATCTGCATTTCTGTTCTCTGAATGAATTGTTTTTTTTTTTTTTTTTTTGTCTGCCTGTTAGTTTTGTGGAAGCAAGACTAGTTGAGTTTCATTTTTCCATTTTTGTTAGTAATGATGTCTCTAATCAATTGGTCTTTGCTAAATTGTTGCTGATGGTTACTAGGGTTTAGGGGTCACCATGGCATGTAAGTGAACAAGTTCACCATGTCCAAGTTGCCTAAGAATGATGGAAATATAGTGATTTTCCCCCAAGGTAAGTGACTTGAATTTTTGAAGCCAAAAATTGTTTTGGTTTGGTTTGGTGGTTTAGCTCAAACGGTTGCTTAAGCACAAAGACAACAAAAATGTAGAAATAATTTTTTTTTTCTCCATCTTTTATGAATATTCCTGTTGTACAGCATTTGGCTCTCATATTTCTTTCTTTTCAGTTGTCTTATATCATGCACCCTTCTTGTGTCTTTCAACTCATTGCAAATTCACCTCTGCATTTTGTTTTGTTTGAATACTTAATGGCATGGTGTGACTTTGCCAACATTTGCTATTTAGATTGTATGAGGATGATTAAGTAGCTTGTCATTACTGCCTGCCTTATTCCAATAGAGATTAGTTCTTGATCTTTGTCAAAAGCTGTTTGATGATCTAAATAGCAGAGTAAGAAACAATCTAGTCATATGGGCAATAACATAACTGGAAAAAAATGTTAATTTTCTGCATAAAATAAGTGAATTACTACTTTTGAGAATTGTCAGCTCCTTCGTAAAGTACTGACTAAAAAGGCATGATTTATCTGGGACTAAAAATAAGTGTAAAAAAAAATTATTTTATTAGTAACTCAACATAAAATAAACATTTTTTAAGAAACAAAAGTAAAAATTAAATATTTATTAAGAATAAAAAATATATTTATGTTTTTTTTTTTATGGTTGATTGTGATTATTTTATTTGCAGCGTTTGACGACGCTGTGGGTGTTGAAATACACCATGGTGCGACTTGACAATGATTCATTCCTGCATATAGTTGGGTTAGGAAGGCTTGAAAAAGCGCAATGTTGGCCTTGTTGGGTCAGCAAGCTTCTCGATTGTCTTTCTTTCTTTGCTGTTTTTTTTTCTCCTTTTTTTTTCATAATATTAGAATATTAGAATAAATGAATCTTAATAAATATTTAATTTTTGCATTTATTTTCTAATAAATTTTTATTTTATGTTGAATTCTTAATAAAATTACAATTATATTTTTTTTCTTCTTGACACTCATTTTTAGTTACAAATAAATTAACTAATTTTATATTTGTTTTATGATAAATTTTTCATTTGTTATTAGTCAGAATTAAAATAAAATTTACTAATTTATTATAGAGCAAACAAAAAAATTGCTAATTTATCATAGATTAAAACAAGATATCAAAAATAAAAATGTTATTTTATCGGAGATACAATGTAATACAAAAATTATTTTAAAAAATAAAAATTAAATATTTATTATAAATAAAAACATACATTTAAGGAAAAAAATCCCAATCATAAGGTTATTCTGTTGTAAAATAATACAGTAAAAATAAAATCATAATCCCTATATACCACATTAACACCCCAAATAAAATATTAATATAACAATTACAGGCATAACCTGGTTCATGTGTGGGACCTCTGCCTTGCCAGGCCTCGTGGCCCATCCTGCTCTACAACCATGTGAAGAAGAAAAAATTACGTATGTGGTAAAAAAAAATATTTTTCTCAAAAAGATATGCAGATTCTCTAGTAGGAGATAATATATGGACGTATGAGATTAAATCAAGGACTTTATAATGAGGATCTTAAAATTAAATTCTACAACATGCCTCTTTTAAATTCTGATAGTATTCTGATTATCTTCTAATTTCCCATTATTAGAAAGAAATACTTTCCTAATCTTATTAAATTGCAAAAATATGTTTTAGACTTGCAATTACACCCTTCATTTATATTCATTTAAGAAGCCCCATTTTCTTTTTATAAAGAAAGTTGTGGCCGAAGGCAAAACAAGTATCACTCTTCCACTTTTCGCGTCGGTTACGTTTTACTTACCTCTTTTAGTATACAATCTTCCGTAGGAGGCAAATCAATTCAATTCCATGGCTTTCATTCGACAGGTAATAAGGTTATTACAAGTTCAACTGTTTATAGATAAATTAAAATTTGTTTTTTTTTCTTGTGTTTTAATAAAATAGTTAGTCCAGGGCATGCAACATGTTCGAAATTACTATAACTCAGAAGCTCAAATGATAAGAGGTGGCTTCCATCAGCCATTCATATCTAGGACATATAAAACCAGTTTCTCGAAGCCAAGATCAAAGGCAGAGATCAAACTATTGGCTGCTAAGAAACACAGTGAAGCAGAAAAGAGACGTAGAATGAGAATCAATGGTCAATATGAAACCCTCCGAAATATCCTCCCCAACATAATCAAAGTAAGTGCCTGACACAAGTATTAAACAGTTAATCATGCATTGGATTTTTATTGGGGTTCATTCCTAAAAATGAAACAAACTATGTGAAAGTGAAGTTCCAACATTTATTTTTGGGTGAAAAATATGTTCACCGTTCCTAAAAGAAAATCAAAATATTAGTTTTAGTCCTTATAAAAATTTAATATGTTTTCAGACCTTACATCTACCAAAAGTCGCATGGTTGCAGTCCTTCGTATGAGACTAAAAACATATGTTTTTGTTGAATATAAGATCTAAAACAAATTAAATTTTAAGGTGTTTGAAATATTTTGGCAGACCAAAAACATATCTAATCCTTTATTTTTTTTGGGTATATTTTACAATTCTGTCATTTTGATTTTTCTTGACAAGCATGCTGAATTTAAATTTTGTTATCTACTAACAGAAGGACAAGGCATCACTATTGGCAGAGACTATCAAGCAAGTGAAGGAGTTGAAGAAAAAAGTATCAAAACTGGAACAAGATAGTTCTAGTAATCCATCAAAGGATGTTGTTAAGTTTCCTAATGGAACAGATAAGTTGAATTTGGAAAGATGTAACAACGACGAGGGCATAGTGAAGGCCACGCTGAGTTTTGAGGATAGACTAGGATTGATGACATCAATATCTGGGGCACTAGAGCAAGTGAAAGCCAAAGTGGTAAAGGCTGAGATAGTGAGTGTGGGAGGGAGAGCCAGAAGTGTGTTGTGGGTGCAAGGTCTTGGAAATGATGGTATGGGGATGCTCAAGACCAAATTGAGGGTTGCATTGCAAAAGCCACCCAAGATGCAGCGTTTTACTCAGTAACTGTTCTGTGTCCTTGATTCTGACTTCTAATGATGAAGGAATGTTGACACAGTTAGGAGCTATAACGACAAGGGCTAATGACAAGAAGATTTTTCAACTTTTGAGGATTATAGAATAATGGTGATGACTTTAGGAGCTTGATAGAGCCCATGGCTTTCTCACATTTTAGGACTACTGTATCTCCTGCAAGCAAAATTTAGCTTTTACTTTATTGTTTGTATATGAATATCATGTTCGACTCTTTATATAAAGAATATAATAACTTAACGAGTTAACATGTAATGTGTGCTTGATTATGGATATGGAAGCTTCTAGTTGTTACTTTCATGGATTCTCTCAACGGATGTGATTTACCGAATGCAGGAGGTATTTCCAAACACACTGATAAATGGTAATCACTTTAAGACTTAAGAGTACATAATAATTACAGATTAACATGTAATCACTTTTGTAGTTTGTCTATGAGACTAGTTTGCTAAACCGTAAATAGCCCCATGCTAATAATCACTAGCTGCCATGACCTGAGTTGTAGAATAGGGAAAGAAATCCTGTGAGATATGTCCATAACAAGATCACAAAAGATTACATGACAACAGACATAGCTCCGTGGTAAAAAAAGTTACCTTTGAAAGTCTGAAACTCCACGAAGTAAAATTAAATCAAATCTCAACGGAAGATTCTTATGAAATGATTATTGACTGAACAAACCTGATTATAACTGGTGAATTATCACTCAATTTATTTTTCTTTATTCGTTTTCTCATTTTGTTGAGAATTGTTTTATATACTATTGAATAAATGAAATCATTCAAGTACAGGGTGAACATTGAACAGGAACCCTCATTCTATTTTGGATTAGAGAAATACTGATTTTCTTCACTACAAAAATATCCAAGATGATTGCTTATATCTCAACTCAAACTCAATAAAACGTTTGAGCTGATGCATCTCCACTTAGTCTTCTTACATGTACACCAGAATTTTTGTCATAATGGTTAGCAGTGATATATCTTTTAAGGTCAATTCCCCTACTGCCACTGTGATTTTTGTTTTTGTTAGCATACAAAACTGCTTTATCTTCTGAGTCCTGCCGGAGCCTTCTACTTGCACCACTACTATCAACTAAGAAATCTGTATCCAAGTTATCATGGGAGGAAGATGCCCCCGTGTTAGATGAAAGCCCATAGTGGCTATACCAACTGGGTCCCACCTCACCAAATATGTAATCCGAGAAATCAGCAGAACTGGCTGAGTCCTTGATACTTGCAGTACTGCAAGAACTTGCATCAGAAGAGCTGAAAAGTGAACTTTCACTGGAAGAATCCACCATTGTATTTCTTCCCCCATACTGGAATCTCCATTCTTCTGGATATGCAAAATCATTTCTTAAGGAATCATTGCCATCATTCCAGTTAGGGTACTTGCCATGCTTCTGCTGTAGGGAGGGAGACCCGCCGCTTGTAGCCAGGGAATTTGATCTTGTCTTAGAAGAAGCAGGAATGGCTTCCAGGTTCCTCCTCTTGAACTTTCCAGCAGAAGATATTACATTGCTACTTACTAAACCCAGTGGCTTTGGAGAGTGCCTAAGATTTTTAAAATTAGCACAAGACAATGCTATTATTAGTGCTGAGACATTCCACAGAAATAATAAACATATCAAACCAGAAATTATATATCAACATCCACAGGCCCACTACCTTGCATAAAGAAGCATGTATGCCCTTTCTGATAAGACTCTCGACAATTCAACAGGTTCTACCTAAATAAAAGCACAAATACCATCCTCAGTTTACATACAGAAATTCACTTCATAAATGAATTATGCAGATTGATGATATAGCCATCACTTTTACAAAATGAGTATCCTAGAAATTAATGACACAAGTTTAAGAAATAAACTTCCAATGGCATTTCATAGCAATTTTTCAATGGTATTTCTTTAAATTTGAGAAACAAAAGGCATCAGAAGATTTAAAAGAAGCATTTATATGAAATGACAGCATCATTTGTATAATTAATTATTTTGGGGGAGGTTGGGGAGGGGAGGAGACATTCAGATACAGAAAAGGTATATCAGGATAAAAAAATTCACCCTGCTGTCATCAGTCCTGAACCATTCTCCTTGGATGTTCTTCACATAACAGACATAATGGCCTGAAAATGCAGCATTCATGATATCCAAATGTACAACCACTGCATAAAGGCTGTATAATGGAGATTTATCTTTTGTTCCACTCATATATGGAGCCATATTCAGGACCTCAGGGAACTGAACCGACTTATTCAACTTCTCAAAGTTACCAGACTGCCAAAGTAGACAGCAGAATATGCATGAGATACATAATATAAAACTAAAATAACAGTCATAGAACAAAGTGATTAGATAACAAGTAAGACTTCAAAATTAATATTGGAGATGTACCTGAAATCGTTTTAATACAATTGTAAGAATATTTGGTGCCTCCAACACTGTCAACTTCTTCCTGGCTTTCTCGTATGTTTTACATCTGGATAGCAAGAAAGAAACAAATACAATAATTTGATATTGTGTTTGTTTCCCACATAGAAAAGGAAAAATAACCTCAAAATACCATTCTTTCCCCTCTTAAATGCATGACATCTGATGTAGCACTACCTCAGTCTTCATAAAACCGGAATAAAAAATGTCCACATAAAATCACAAAAATCCAGATGACAGACTATGCATTGTGCTCAGTACCTAAATTTCTGAATATCTAATATTGGGAAAAACCAAATCCCACATCGACTATAGATAGTGTAAAGATAGAATATATAAGTGGGGACAACCCTCAACCTACGAGCTAGCTTTTGGGATTGAGTTAGGCTGAAACCTGCATTGTAAGATGATATCAAAGTTTTTCCCAGATCCATTAAACGGGTCACCCATCATGTTATCCACGCACTAGTCCAAAAATGTTGGGCGTGAGGGGGTGTATTGGGAAAAACTGAAATCCACATTTACTATAAATAGTGCAAGGATAGAATATATAATTGGGGACAACCCTCACCCTATGAGCAAGCTTTTGGGGTTGAGTTAAGCCCAAACCCACATTCTAATATCTAAAAAGTTCTGATTGTACAATCTTACAAGTTGAGGGGCCCCTAACGTATTCAATCGCTTAAGGGATCGTTGGCAAGCAGGACCAGAGTGGAATCACAATCTTCATTATGAACTAGTGGGATCGTCGATCCCCAGCGAGGCAAAATCAGACCCAAATCCAAGGTTGGATCCTTTGACCTGATTTTAAAAAATTCCTAATTTCCTTTTTTCTCTTCGTTTGTGACTTGCTCTTGGACTCCCATCTCATTTCATCTGAAACCAACAACCCTCAAACTTCTCGCTGCTGGTACCATCCACAACCACCCCACCTCAACCCTGCACAGCTGCTACCACCTGGTGCTGACCTTTGGCTGTACAAATTGCAAACTGCGAGAACACATCTGGTTCTGCACTCAGTCTCTTCTCTGCCTTCTCTCACACTGTCTCTGCTCTCTTATTGTCTTAATGATTTTAGATTAATTTATTATATGGATCTTATGACTTGTTATGATTATGATTTTTTCAATTTAAGTTTGTGTAATGTTGTGATTTAGAGTTTATTTTCTTTATGTAGTTATTTATGCATGTGTATATAATTATAGTTTTGCATTTTAGGTAGGAATGTAGGATCTAATGATTCGAGTTATGAGCATTTACCCCTCTCAATCATAGGTAGAATCTCGAGTTTAACAACATTGACTATGACTATGATTAAATCTTTAGTTTAATGAAATCATATTAGCTGAACATAAAATCCTACCATGTTCCTAAACTGAAGCAATAAGTTCATCAAACAAATTACAGAATAGTAAAGCCTAATCACAAGGTCCCATGGAATTCTTCTTCCACACACTCTACAAAGTATTTTGTGCAAACTTCTCATTTTTCTTGAAAGAGTATCACTCCTTCAGGTAGGAATCAGAGGATTGTAAAAACCATTTAAAGATGAATCTTTTAAATCAATTTGACACTTGACAGGATTTCATAAAAGCCCAGTAGGCCACTAGACCATAGATTCAGGGTTTTAAACACGTTAAAGCAGCATAGTGGGGTGGCCCTGGGCTGCTTCAGGGGTTGCAGTAGCAGAGCAATTCAGTGTAGTGACCATCACAGGTCAACCATGCAGACAGGATAGCTGTGTTATCACTTGATTCCAAAGATGTCCTCTGAACACTAACGTTAGGGCTTGTTTGGGAGCTATTTTTGGGAATTCAATTTCCAAAACAATATTTTCCTTATAAAATCAATCAAAATGCTGTCATTTCTCATTTTCTCTCTCAATCCAACTGTCACTTTTGTGTACGATGTCTCTGAATCTCGACCTTGTTTCTCTCTTGACCCAGCACTTGGGCGACTGGTTTCTCACTTTCTCTGCCTGTGATTTCTCTTCTCCGGCAACTAGTTTCTCTGCCTCTGTTTTCTAGTGGCTATCCCATTATAACATTTTTGGGGCCGGCCATTACATGGTGGGATTTAAAACACTGTATAGACTCACATCAGAAAAGCACTTGCACATTTCTAAAGCTTCTGGTCAACTTAACCTTCCAACAGGTTAAGGACCGTTCCTTCTATTACTTTTGAAGCTCTACACAGCTTTGTTAATCACTTAGTACACAATGGATGAATTGTATAATAGAACTATAGTTTCAACCAAGAGGGACCATATTGCTCATTCAGTTTAGGAATTTAACTCATTAGTTAAAAACTCAGAATCTGAATCTTGAAATTTTTTATTATCAAATCATTTATGATCTTTTCAAGCCAAATTTTAAGTGCAAAACAGAAATTAATTGATAGTAGTAAATTTTAATATGTATGATGTAGCATTGAAAACAATGAAACAACATTAAATTGACACATAACTTGGCTATAATAACAAGCAATATATTATAATTGCTAGGGAAAAGGAAAGAAAAGAAAACCAAGCATATGGGAACATTACAAGTTAAAAATAATAGGCTAGACTGGATTGGAATAAACATGAAAGTGGAAATAACAAACCTGCTGCAGTTATACTTGTTATCTTTATCCAAGATTTCAGGTGCTGTAAATTGTCCAAGAGCCTCCTCCAAAGTTCCAATATCCCCATCAATTTCAACAGTAAGATCCATCATTCTCTCGTACCTCTCAGATTTCCCCAGGCATCTTAAGCACTTTATCTGCAATTTGCACCAAATAAATTTCAATATATAGGGAAACTATCTTCTTACCATTCTGTCAAAGTTTAAAATGTGAACCTCAAGAAAAAATAGACTGTTCAACTAGGAATAACCTTAGATCGTAAATAACCTCCAAAGGTGTAACCAACTAGAGTTGTTTCTTCTGCCAAAGGACTTGAAACACCAACTTCCTTGAGGCAAACAGATTGCATTGTATCAACTGCGCACCTGCCAGTTGAGCAATTTATTATGTAGACAACTTCACGTATAAATTCAAGATGGCTTCACAGCTTAAGCAATTATATGCCTCACCTCAAAAATTCATGAGCGTCTTCTTCCTTCCCACGCCCAAGATGGCTTCCAATCTTGTGTATCTTAGATAATATCCCAATTGGTGAGAGTGGAGAAATCCCTTCTTTCGCCTTCTGAATTAGATATTCAAACTCACATGTAAAACACCATCCCTTCTTCTGACCTAGTGAACATTGTGAAGATTTAATTAATTACAGGATCCTGATAGTTGGACAAGTTAAATCATGATGATATTATTAAGAGGAACTTGCATTGTTTTGAATGGAACCCTTGAAAAAGATATGAAGTCAGAGGCCGAGTATATGCTAAGCACTGGAGAACTGCATTAGCGTAACAGCTGCAGAAGAGGCATTTCAATTAGCAAGGTAATTAATGTTGAATAAAGAAAAGTTACAAATACAAGCACTCGATGTGTTTCCCTTGAACAACATGAAACACAACAAAGAAACAAGCAATGAATACCAGTATGAAAGTAGCCATCCAGCAACTAGAATGTTTCCTAGATGTTATCTCAAAAGTTTCTTTAATCAAAATTACCATATCCTATTCTCATAATTATAGGACCAAGAGAGTATTCAAAGAAAAATTGAAGAACATAAAGCTCCAAAACAAAATAACAGACTCCTAACTATTTTCTTCCTCCTCCCTTCCTCTCGCTAGAGCAGTTACATGGCCTATAATATATTATACCAATCAATGAAAAAAACTAAAATTACATACCCCATTGCCCAGAGGTTTCTCGCTATGCAAAGGTAAGGGAGAGGGATATTGTACGCAACCTTACCCTTGCATATGCAAAGAGGTTGTTTCCAGATTCGAACCCATAACCAACAAGTCACCAAGGCACAACTTTACTGCTGTGCTAATGACAAGTAAAAAAGAAAAAACAATACCTGTTCCCACAGTTTGTAAGGCCAAAGGGGAATAGCTTCATCTTGTCATAACAGTAGAGTTCCACAAAGAGTTCATAAGGAAAGCCCATCTACCAAAAATATACAATTTGTAAATCAACAGAGACAAGATTATTATGTATAACAATAATAGTTATTTTCTAAAGAAACAAGTCAAATCTATTCCCAACCTCATTTTCAGCAGATATTGAATTGGATCTTGACTCTTTTGAGCTTCTAAACTGCTGGACAACTTTCTGCATTGATGTTTTTAAACCACTACGAACATTTTGAGGCAGATTTGGAATAGCACTAACTTTTGCGGGTAAGGTATGACAATTGTCAGTTTTCATACACTTGGACTGTGAAGGAAAATCCCCCTTAGTAGCTGAGGATAGTCGATCACGAGAACTAGATGATGATCTTCGTGCTTCTCTGTATTTGGGCAAATGAGATTCTTCTTCTACATCATCAATTACAGCATACTTACTTGAACCACTAAAGTAAGGCACAGTTTTGAATTTAGAAGTATCTTTTGCTGATTTTTCAACTATTGCAGTTTTTCTTCTGCGTTCATGGCTACCCAAATTTGCTGCCTCACCATGAGATGTGTCAGATTGAGTTTTGGGAAATTTTGATTTAAATCGAGTCTCATCAGTAGCGTTACTAGGATTTGTCTTGCTTCTTTTACTTGCACTAGAATCCTTAGCTTCAATATTCTCAGAACATTTCATGTTAACTGTTTGTTCGTTATGAGCGGAAGCAACACTTGTATCATTAGTAGTATCATTGCAGACAGGTTTTGCAAATCTGCTGTGACAGTTGTCATCAAAAGATTTTCTTGCAGCAACCAAAGGATCAAGGCTGGAATACGAGTCATTGGAAGATGAAATACCAGCATGTGTTCCATTAATTTCTGCAGCGAATCTAGGTAAATTATAAACCATATATGCATGAAATAATATAACGAGACTTTTAATGAAAACCATTACCATGAAGACCAGACTCAGTTTTGGATACCGATGCCCTGTTAGAAAGATTTTCATCTTTCAGCTCCATGGTGGTAGTTGGAGGACAACATTCGTCCTTGTGACCTTGTCTCCAGTGACTAATTTGACACTTACCCGAACTACAAGAAAGCATGTTTGTGAGAATGAAAAACAACCATTGTAACATTATAAGAGGCTGAAATGATGGCTTGACAGACATGTCACTGAACAGAGAAGAGACAGGCAAAAGAAACTACAGATATTCACAAATGAAGCTACGCCAAATCATTAGTAAAACTACACAATACTATAAAGACGACAAATCAAGCTCTAAATAAACAAACACATTCCACTTTCAAACACGAGAAAAACATTAAAAGAAATCCCACTCAATGCATTCCATTATTTTTTTGTCATCAAGCAAAAGGGAAAGAACAAAAGCTACCAACTTCAGAGGCAATAGGCAATGCAAACACATTATAGCGTATTTGGTCCCACAATGGGGATGTCGTTTGCACATTAAGTCAGAAGCAAATAGTTTTAGTGCATGTTTTCTAATAAATTCAGGTCAAATTGCTCACAATAACATACTCTATAATTGGTGTGGTTTCTCTCTTCTAAACAAGTCTCCGAACATGAACTTCAACAGAAGAAGTGAGAAAACAGGCCAAACTAAATGGAAGACAACATACAAGGTGCACCAAGCCAAGACAATTGGACTCAACTCCCACATCCAACAATAAAGTTTCTCCAAACTAGTACGTACCCAAGTATAATCTCAATGCCCCAACACACTAAAATTGAAACCAAATCACCCAATGACTAAATTCACCATCCCTCCCCCAACCACCACTAATCCCTTTCATACAAAGGCTACTTCTAACTAAAGAGCAGCAAAAAAACAAAAAGCTTTCTCATTTCCAACAACCCTATAATCCCTCTCATTGTTCCTACTTCCTACCCTCTGAGGTTAATATTAATAAAATAGCATAGCAGTTAAAACACATAAACACGAAGAAAGAACACAAACCAATATCTGACGGCCTTGCAGCGAGAACATCGCATGGTGGTGGGTGCACAACACACTGCACATTGGTACCACCGAGAACCATTCACCGGAGCCGGAGAAGAATACTCCACCTTCGACGCAACAGCCACCACCTCCTCAGCAACCTCCATCTCCGTCAAGTCAGCATCTGCCACCAACCTCATCATCATCACCGCCTCCTCCTCCCTCTTGGCCTCCGCATTCCTCCACACGTACCGAATCACAGCGAAACCCAACGCCAACACTACATACACCAGACCCTGAAACCCTAAAATCCCGGGCACCAGCATCGCTCTCTTCCACTCACTTCACCTTATCCCGCACCCAGGATCAGTCCCGAACAAAGGATCCACAACGTCGTAATATTGCTACGCATAGATAGATAGATAGATAGATAGCCTCCGCCTCCTCCGCCGTCACCGACAACAACACTCCGCCGAGGGACGAGGAGGTTCGGTTCCCGGCAGGGGCAGAGTAGTAAAATCAAAATCCCCAGAAGCTGACCGTGAGCGAGAGCATCAGAAAATGAAAATGAATGAATTGATTATTGATTCCGCGGTGTGGGCTCAGAAATCGAGTTGCTTTGGAGTTTCGATTGAACTCAGCTCAGATTGTCCAATTGCGAATGTGCGACACAGCGATCTCTTTGTCGTTTCTCTTGTCCTCCGGGACTTGCCGTTTCCACATCCTTCTCTCCTTGCATCATTCTACACTAACGTCTCAACTCTCTCTTTTCTTTTTCTTAAAAAAAAAAATAATCAAATAAATAAGTGCTAGTGGTAACGTTTGCGGGGGTTGTGGATTAATGGCCTTCGAGTTAGGATTGGATTTGGATTTGGATCGTAGAATCTTCGTACTTGAAAAGTAACAACTCTCACTCACATCATAAGAGAAAAAAACATCAATATGTATGCTCTTTGCATCAGGTGGTAATAATAGTAGTATTATTGGTTGTGGTATTTTACTGTTACTATTATGAAATGGTATTATTGTTATCTATTAATTAATGTTAGTTGAATACCACAATAAGTGGGTCAGTGAGTGGTTGTGCTGCTGCGTATATATTCCAAATAGGGCAAGAATGATCTATAGAATTTTTTTTTCTTCCTGATTTTAGTTAAGGGTGTTTAAATGGTTGGTACCAAATTGACTAGAAATAGTAATGTTTTTGGATTTTTTTAAAAATAATAATACTAAATGGTAATGTAATTTTTTTTCATAATTTTAATATTTTGAACTAATATAATTATATTTTTCTATAATACATCTCTAATCAACAACAATGACAATCTTTTGTGTGTAGAGAAGATATATCTTAGACACTTTAACACTCAAATTAATATTTGACAAATTAACGAGATGGTACTCACATGAAATGTGTCTATCTAAAGGAGATTACAATGAATATTTACGAGAATTAGGTATCGTGTTTTATGAATTTTTTATTAATTTATCATGTATGTTCAGAAGATCATTAATTGATTACGTTAAGTATGTTTCATGCACGATGTTCATGTTTGTGATAGTGGTAGTTGCATGATTTCAGGAATTGAATGTCAAATGACAACTAATTTAAGGATTAACATCTTGGTAGAATAAACTGACCAGCTGATTGGTTACCAAGTGGATTGTTCAAATTTATAATACTTTTAGAAAAGTATTGATCAACAATTTAATCTTTTTGTCTTTAGTAAAATAATATAGTAAATAAATGATATTTTGAGTACTTTTTATGTTTAAATTAAATATGTTTTTACCAACAAGTATGGGTGGGTAATTGAATAGAAATAGTAATGTTTTATTTTTTTCAAAATAATAATGTAATTCTTTTTCATGGTATTAATATTATGAACTAATGTAAGTATTTTTTTTATTTGATGCATCTCTAATAACATCAATGAAAATCTTTTGTTTGCATAAAGAGGATGTATCTTAAAGACTCTAACACTCAAGTTAATATTCGACAAAGTAACAATAGGGTACGCAAGAATTTTGTGTACATATAGGAGTTACAATGGATATTTATGAGTATTAGGTAACATATTTTATGAATCTTTCATCATATTTGTCAAGTTTGTTCATAAGATCATTTATGGATTACGGTAAGTGTGTTCCATGCATGATGTTCATGCTTGCGATAGTGGTAGTTGTACGATTTCAAGAATTGAATGCCAAACAACAACTAATTTAAGGATCAACATATTGGTAGAACAAATTGATCATGTGATTCTTTGTGGAGTGGGATTGTTCAGATTTATAATACTTCTAGAAAAGTAATGATAAACAATGTCATATTTTTTTGTCTTTAGTAAAATAATATAATAAATAAATGATAACGAGTATTGGTTATGTGTAGATTATGGTATCCACAAGTCATTAGTCTGAGTAGCATTGAGTTTGTCTCCTTAAATAAGATTTGAAGTTTGAGCTTTGTTAATGAAAAAAAGTGTGGTTGGAAAAAATACCACTAAACATTGTTAGTTAATTTTTCCGATAAAAATTAGTCATTAACAAAATTAATAGATATTTCATTCTAATATCTTGGTTATAAAAAGATAGGTATGTTGTTACATCTATTAGATTAACCAAAATACACAACTTAAGTATAATAGGATAAATAATAAGATTTTAAATATTAAAATTAAAGTTTTACTTGACCAATCATCATAAAAGTTTTGTTTGACTAACTTATTTAATAAAATAAAAAGAGCTTAATGATCATATATGGATAATGTAAACTAATTTTACAATGTCAACTAATTAGAAAAAATTATTCATATGACTTTAAAGATAATTATTATAAAAATTAATAATAGACTTATTATATATAACGATTTGTGATTATAATAGTACAAAACTTATTTACATTGTTAGTGTATTACATAATTTCTCTAATAAAAATTAGAAAAAAAATATGTTTAGGATTCATGTAAAATTTGAAAAGTATTAATTTGATCATCATAAAATATTTTGTATTAATTTGATCTATGTAAAAATAAAACATTTTTATTGATCATAGATGATAACTCTTATGGATGATTCCCTAACATGACTAATACACTTAATTACTTTATTTCTCTACTTTCTCAAACACACTTAAAAGATTCAAGAACTCACTTTTATTTAAACTTCTCCCTAATCTTACAAGAAAGTACGAGAAAATCGCAAAGTAAATGACCCAAAATTTTGGAATTTTTAGTCACAAAAAATATTTAATTCATTTTGGATGATTTTAATCGTCACATATTGTTTTATTCGTTTGTAATCAAATTTCATATTTAAATCTATTGGTCACATAGATTATTATATGAAAATCAATAAAAATATGTTTTATTTTTGTAGGAATCAAACTAATATGAATTTTATTTATGAATATGAAATTAATACTTTTAAAATTTTATAGGGAACAGACATATTTTATCCTAAAAATTACTATTAAATGTTAATATATATTATTAAAATGAATTCTTATTTTAATTAAAAACACTTTCAATATTATTTATATTACTATACTTAGATTTTGTCTTTTTAACGAATTAAACTTCCTGGTCAATAATGATCAAAAGAAGTATAGCAGAGAGTGAAACTCTTTACTTTTCCCCTGTGCTAACGTGTAGGTCCATGCTCTTCAGCCTCTTCTCGAGGTAGGGAGAGAATAAACGACAGACTTACTTTTCAAACAAATGTAAATGTAAAAGTTGCATTTTTTTTAAGTTTTCAAAAAAAAAAAATGTCAAAATATTTAGTCTGAATAATAATAATTATATACAATTTAGTTTCAAATCAATAATTATTTCACCTTAAACTCTAAGCTTCAAGTGGCTACTCTAAACACTCGAGGAATAACATTATGTAATGATTCAATACTAAATAACGCATTATATACTTTAACGCATTAAATATTTTAGTCTACAATACTGAATTTGGATTAAATTTTACATGTATTTCTTATTATAATGCTTTCGTTGGTTGTTTTCTAGTCTGATTCAAAGTCTATGATGTTTTTTAACAGCACAATCACCAACTTTATTCTAGACAATTGAGGAACAATCAATTAAGAAGGGAATATTCCTCCCTTTTTTATTGCTGAACAATCCTCCACTTTAACTGTCAAATAAAAGGGCATCTCTTCCTATTGGTAGACCAATCACTTCGATTCACACCAAAAATTAAAAATAATAAAAACAAATCACTTTGGTTTTCATATGATGGGCTATCAAAATTTTGGACCCAATGCAATGTCTTGTCCATAACATGAATTATTGCTTGGGGATTGCTATTGGCACCGATGCCATTGCTATTGGTTCCGTCCGCATGGGTATTTTTTTTTTTTAAATACCCTTTTCATGGATCATGGTTCTGTTGTATAATCATGTACAAAATTCACCATGAAAACGTGATTTTGTTGTAGTGCAGGAGGTGCAAACAAAATATAAAACAAAAATATGTTTCCATTTTAGATTTTGTATGTGGAAATCTATTTCCATTTATTATTTTGTCCGATCCCTTGTACTACAAAGGAAACACATTTCCGTTGTAGATTTTGCACGAAACTCTCATACTGCAACGAAAATACAAAATACTAAATGAAAATATATTTCATGTACAAAATCTGAAATGGAAACATAATTTCATTGTGTATTTGTTTTTGCTAAAAAAATGGAATTGTGATAACATCTACAATGGAAACTTACGATGTCGTTGAACTTAAAACACATGGGGTCATGGCGATTATGAGATAAAGGGAAAAAGTGTACTTTGTTTGGTCTTTTCATGCATATGGTAGAAGACAATAGCAATGAGAGTGAGACCAATATCAATTTCCTTATTACTTCTTTTATTTTAGAAGCATACCATTAAAAATTCATTTAATACAAATTTGTTACTTTTTTCTTTCAAAGTGAGAGTCATAGAAGTCTTGTTACAAGGAGGAGGAGAGAGCATTGAGGTTTATTTTAAATACCATTAAATTTCTTACAATGGGTTTGACTCTGTCAAATGATAATCTTATTGATGAGTAATATGTAAATGTTCATTGAATCTTAAAACATGCTTTGATCTTAATAAACTCCCAAAATTTAACTCACTTGAACTTTAACATTACTAAAAAAAGACGAGAAAGCAAATAAAAAGAATGAAAAAGTGGTCAATCATATTTTTGAGAAATTGAAACTTACACACATAATTTACATTTCGTAACTTAATAATTCAGATTATTTGTATTAGATGGAGGACTGTCTACATCATATTGCTTTTTTATTTTATTTTATGTACATAACTTGCATTTGATTTGGAAATAAATCATTCAATTAATTCTTTTAAAAAAAAACAAGTGAGATGGTTAAGAAAACAAATTTATCATTTTTTTTACTTGACATCTCCTTTAAAAAAAATTTACATTACGAAGAAAATGTTATTAACAATGGATCACAAGATGTGTCCAACTATAAAAAAAAAATACAAATAGAACAACACATGTCAAGGCCAAGAGATCGTTCCCGTCAGGCCCAAAAGAACACAATCACAATATCGATAAAGATTAAATATAGTGAGCACATATCAAACTATTAATTTAGATTATAACACCACATAGAACCTTGATTTGGTAATTTGCATACAAACTCGGAAGCAATGCTTTTAGTTTATAATACAAGGTCATTTTTTCTCTTCGTATATCACCAAATAAGGCAATTGTTACTATTTGAAGTTTTGAACAGTATGTACTTAAAAGTTAAAATGGATGAATCAAAGATACGTGATCCATTTGAGAAAAGACATGAATAATTATCATTGTATCACATTCACAACCGATTATTAAGATGTCATCTAGTCCTGTCCAATGCTTCACAATTGTCAAATAAGACTGATTTTCGAGCATTTATGGGCTATGCTTGTGGACCATAACAAAAGGATTAGTTGGGTGATTCAATCTACATGTGAAATTCCATTCGATGAATCTATAAGAAAAATTTATATTGTTTATAGAGGCTAATTACACGAGATCAGGGCAAGACTCGTCATCTAAGTAGTGTAAGAGAGAAAATTAAAGTATACATGTATAGAAAAGTAAGCCGGTATATTTGTAGTTCATTTGTAGTTAAGAAAGTCTTTAGAGATGTAACTCAACTTATCTCATTTAATCTTAATCTTAAGTAACTTAATTAATTTTTTTAATGGGAATTTTTATTAAAAATTATTTAACTCACAAATAATCTCTTTCTCTCTCCTTACAAAGTTGAACATCTCATCAACAATAATTATTTATATAAACACTCTATTTAATTTTAAGTAACTCAAAATCATATTAAAGTAATATTTTTTCTTAAGCAATTCATTAAACAATTCTCATTTGTAGATGTTCTTAAAAAATTAAAAATAATAAAAATCATTAAAAAATATTATTAATATGCTCCTACTATGATTTTTAATATATATTGTGCTTTTTAATGTGTGATTTCTATTAAAAATCTTTTATTTATTTATTTATTGACAAATATTATCTAACCAGAAAAACCCACGCTCCAAAAATAAGCAAGGTGAGGCTGGTTATGATGTCAATTAACAAAGATTTTATAATTAAAGATATTTAAATTTATCTTGTTAAATTATTTAAGTTATTTCAACATAAATAAATGTTGAATACTTTTTTGTCAAAAAAAATGTTGAATGCTTTTTGTATTTTTATATAATATTTTATTTTTAATAAATTTTATTTTAAAATTATTATCATGTATGTGCTTATGTGCCTAATCTTAAACTTTTAAAATAATAACTAAATAAACATATTTTTTAAAGTTATAGTTGAAAATCACAAAAGTAAGATTAAACTTCATTAATTTTATTTTGAACACTAAACAAATCCTTAGTCCATTCTTTATTAATATTAACTTTATTATTCGAGCTTGAAATTTCAACACCTATTTGACTATTTCCATATCACCCACCTATACAAATGAAATGGCACATCATACTTTTAGGCTTTAGCCATTACATCTAATTTAAGAATATATAAGCGAGCAGTGATAAAGTCAACGGTCAGGCCGAACAGGGCATCCGCCATGCCAAAAATTTTTACATGGTAGGTTGTTTAAGTAAAATTTATTTTTTTAAAAAAATAAATTAAAATTAAAATTTGTGTTAGATGTTCATTTTATGTGTTATGATCTATTTTTTTCATTTTTTAGTTTTAATATTATTTGTATTTTATAAAAATTGTGTATTAAAGATCTATTTTTTTAATCCTTTAGTTTTAATATTATTTGTATTTCAAAAAAATTTATATATCAGGGATCCATTTTTCTCATCCCTTAGTTTTAATATTATTTATATTTTAAAAAATTTATGTATTAGGGACTTTTTTTTGTGTTAGAGATCCATTTTTTCCATCTCTTAATTTTAATATTATTTGTATTTCAAAAAAATTTGTGTGTTAAAGACCCATTTTTTTCATCTCTTAATTTTAATATTATTTATATTTTAAAAAATTTGTGTATTAAAAACCTATTTTTTTCACTTCGTCCTGTTCAAGAAGACCATGCCAACGGTAACCTAATTAACTAACATGTGCCCCTGTCTGAAAATTAGGGAGCAAAATTTAAAAAATGAAATGTTCGTATTGGATGATATGCTGCATTTTTATTCATTTTCACACTGATAACCAATTATGTTGTTAGAATAATTGGTCATGCTAAAAGCAAAATCATAATGATTCAGCTTGACATATAGTCGATTATGTCAATTATATGCTCTCTCTTTTTTTTTTTTTTATATAAGAAAAGTGTCCTAACTTAAAAATAATCTGGACATTTTTTTTAAAAAAAAAAAGGTAAAATAAAAATTTTCATAATATATATTTTTTCTTTTTGTTTTTTTCCTATCAATCCACTTTAATTTATTTCTTTTATCTCATTTCAACACTCTTTGATCTCAATCAAATCTTCTTAATTTTCATCCTCTTTTACTCTATTTCATCTCTTTTCATTCTTCACATTTTTATTCATTTTCAATCCATTTCTTACCTCTTTATCAAACATTAATTCGCCTAATTTTGATGCACATCCTTTTTTTTATCGTCACAAGTCCCATTTTTGTAAAAACAAGATTAAACATATACTACTTTATCTTGTGTTGGTGACAATTTTTTCTTTCAACTTTGTACATGTTTGGATTAATGTTTGTAAACTTATGTTTAGATTAAACTTAAGTTTACAAACGAAGTGCATGTCTGTTTCTCTCACCATTTTGTTGTAGCACGAAGTCCCTGACAATTTTAATGCAAAAGTATTGAAAAGCTTGCTTCTTAAAATTTATGTTTGGATTTTCGACTTTTCACTATGACAATCCAAACATGTGTATTGAGTTTGTAAAAATTTCTCTCGTCTTTATTTTTTTCTTCTCAACATTAAATTTAGGTAATTTTTTTCTCTCAAACATACTTTTATGGATATCCAAACATAAACTGATTTTATCGTCAAACATACTTTTAAAACACTCTCACTCAAAATTTAAACATACCCTTTATTTGATCAATTTTCTTCAACCCAGATAGAAGTTAATTTCCCATGTAGCACTAACAAATTAGAAACTTCTTTATAAGCATTTAAAGGAGAAAATGGGTTCTAACACAAATAGTTGATTCTTACGAATAAATAAAAATATTTGTGATATAATATATGAAATTCATTTTAAAATCTTAAATAATAAATCATCAAAGTAAAAAATTACTACTTCTTTTTTTCACCTGTCATACCTTATATACCAAAATAGGAATTAAATAAATATAACATTGTTATTTCATTACCTGTATTTATAATATTGACATTTCATTAATAATAATCTATAACAATAGTAATAAAGATAACACAAATTTTTTATTCACACAATTTTCTTGCCTATTTTACCTTTAATTGTTTTAACTGCACACTTTTTTACTTTATACTTTATATTCAGCCTCATCTCTCTTAAGACTCTCTCATACATTAGAGCATCTCCAACGCAAGTTTCTTAGTGAGTTTCTTAGCTTAAGAAACCGATTCTTACGATTTCTTCACCATTGGAGCAAGCTGACGTGGCGATGCTCGTTTCTTCACGGCACGGTCCGTTCCTTATGAACTGTTCCTTCCCATTTAAAAATTATTATTTTGGCACAAAAATCGTTATTTCAGTTATTCTCAACACTAACACAGTCCACATTAACATCAAAGTAATTAAGCAAATTTGGGAAGAAGATGAATAGTAAATCCACAGAAATCAGAAATCAAATTAAAGCTTACCGGCGACGATGGTGGCTGGATGAAGGGTCTTCGCACTCTTCAAACATTGTGCATGCATGTATCCTTTGAAGTCGGTGACGGTGGTGGCCGGAGATGAAGGATGGGTCTTCGCGCTTGGACAGACGAAGTGAAGAAGAGAGGAGACGCGTGCGGTTCTGGTGAGGGAAGAAGGAAGGAGGAAAGCAAAACGGAGCTGAGCGGCACGCGACGGAGAAGAGAGGAGAAGAGAGGAGAGGCACGCGACGGAGAGGAGAGGAAGCTTCTGGAGGTGTGGGTGCACGCGGAAAAGAAAAAAAGGAAGGTGAGGCAGCTGTTGGGAAGGGAAGGTTCTGGAGAGGGTGAGAAGAATGTGAAAATATATTAAAAAAAAGGAGTAAAAACACGGTGAAGACAAAAAAAAGAGTAAGAAAAAAAAATAAGCTTCGAGAAATTCAAGGTTAGAAAAAATGAACTTAGAAATAGAAAAGTAGCCATTGAAAGAATGCCTATAAATTTGATAATGTTGTTAAATTTTTTCACACAAATTTGATTAAAAAAATTTGTTTGACACAAATTTTTTTATTTATTTCGATATTGTTGTGTTTAATTATTTATTATTATGTAAAATTTAATTTTATATTGTTACGTATTTCGTTTTATTTATTTTAATTTATATTTATAAAAGTTAAAACAAATGTTAAGTTTTATTAAAAAAAATATAAATATGTGGATTTTTTTGAGTTTCTTGCGGTTTCTTGCATTGGAGCAAAATATTGGGTGAGTTTCTTAGGTATGACATGGCGCTATAGGGACCACAAAAAATACTGTAGGGACCACAAAAAATTGCTTAAGAAACCCAAATGAATTTCTTGTATTGGAGATGCTCTTACCTTTTTAGATAATTAGATATCATTTTCTCATCTTTTATTTTTCTCTTCCTATTCTTTCCACAATAATAATAATAATAATATTAATATCAAGGATGGAATTGAGAATAACATAGTTAAGCTAAATATTTTTATTATTATACTTAAAATATTTTAAGGAATTAAATTATTTTGTAGGAAAACAATCAATATTTAGATTTTCTATTAACATTGACATAAAGAATAATAGAATATGTTCTTGTTACTCGAAAAAAAAGTATATGCGTAGGACTGTGTGTGAAACAATATTTTTCTGTCGCGAAAACAAAAAATATTAAGTGAGTAGAATTAATTTAATTGAAGATGAGGATGCAAGTTGTCGCTTTGGCCGAGTGGTTAAGGCGTGTGCCTGCTAAGTACATGGGGTTTCCCCGCGAGAGTTCGAATCTCTCAGGCGACGACACTGTCTTTTTCTTTTCTCTCTCTCTTTTTTTTTTTTTTTTTTTTCCATTTTTGGATTTTGCAATTTAAACCTAAGAAGAAATTTCCAAAGTAGGGCCCACAATGGTGAGTTGCGAACTGGGGAAGGTCGAGTTGCGTCTTTCCCTCTTCTGCCGGCCCCGGACACCACCTCTGACCTAAATCCTTCTATTTTTTCTTTTTCATTTCATGAATCATTCATACCATGCAATAATTGCTTTTAAATAGTTAGTTGAATAGCATTTTCCTATTGAATTTGATATGAATATTTTATTTTTAAAAATTCTTATAATCACTAATGAGTATATATTCCAATTATTTTTTACACAAATATTCTTATTCTATGAGACAAACTATTGGTTGCAACTGCGGCTGTATTGTAGTCATCATCTGAACCAATCCTTCCCAGCATGTAGGACACATGGAAGGTCACAAGGCATGTGTAAGGAGGAACTTTTTGCTAAGTTTAGTTTTGATATGTGGTTGAAAATAAAATTTCTACACTATTACTTAATTAAATAACGTGTTGAATATAATTTTGGAATATAATAGAAATCAATAGTTTAGAATAATATAATAGTTTATAAATAATTGACACTAAAAACACTTTATTCTAAGTGTATGTAACGTACGTTGATTAAATCCATTTTTGGTTTTACATTTGAAGAGGGCAAACTGGCAAAGTCAAGAATCTAGAATGGCATTTGGTTCTCTTCAATGGACGCCTTTAACCATTGGTCATTGGACTCTTCGTCAGGGTGCTTCTCTTTTTCAATTCTGCTTACTAATTCTCTCTTTTATGCAAGTGGTTACTGGTTAACGTTGAAGTAAATGGCATTTATATGTTGGATGGATATTATATTTAGGTTATTTTCCAAAGTCATTCATTGCCACCTCCCGGTCCCGGATCGATATTGGCTGATCTAATTAACGTGATATTACATGCAGTGACTTATTAAAAATCAAGCTGGTTAGTAAACTGAGCAAAGGTACTACTATTAGATTATAATTTATGAGTCTAATAATAATTAAACAATAATAAATTGTAAAAAAAGAAGAAGATTGTAACAAATAAATATATTTTTAATGACATGTAATCAAATTCATTAATACACACTTACTTGTTTTATAAAAGGAAAATATTTAATCGATTTCATATGTTTTGATAAAAAAATTTATTCTTTAAACAAGTAGTTATAAGTTCAATTTCTGATCCATTTATATAAAAAATATATATTAAAAGATGTCAATCCTGGGATGCATCTTAATATATTAGAACATTAGAATTTAGTTTTCGACTAAGAGATACCCTTCTTCATCCAAAAATATTTAATTACATATTTAGTTTCTATAATAGCAAAAAATTTACTTTTAATCCTTACACATAAA
>PYAF01002615.1:746624-757822 GCA_007407185.1 Glycine tomentella
ATTATTTTCTATTAATTTAATAAGTTATAGCTTTAATTTTTTTTCAAATGCCCAAAATGCGTAGTTTATTAAAATACTTATTTTAAAAAATAAAATAAAAAGAGAGATAGCAAACCTCTTATATAATATACTAATTAATAATTTACATAAATTTATGATAAATTAATGCAACTTTTAAATTAATAGAAAATAATTATATTATAATTTTCCTTGTAAAATGAAACAACCAGTAATAAGCGATTAAATATTAACAATTGTTAAACGAGTCTTTTTTAAACTTAATAAGACTATTAGGCACTTATTTGGTCATTTTTTTTTCATTTAGTTGAATTAAAATAATAAAATGAGTTGTTCACTTCCTGTTGAACCAATTTTTAGGTAGTATGTTGTTTATTTTTTGTTTGATTTAAGATTTAGAATAAAGAAGGAAAAAATAAAGATAAATTCTTAACATTAGTTTATTTTTCCTGTTATGCATTTTTTGTTTGTTAAAACTCTCATTTTATTTATCATGAAATTTTTGTAAAATTTTATTTGATATTGTTTATAAGAAAAAAAAAACTCCTCGCAAAAAAAAAAACAAAAAAACTCAGTAAATACTAAATGCTGTTAAAGTACATAACATAATTAAAAATGAAGTCAATCTTACAATTGATCAAGAATTTTAAACACGCGTGAATGGTGATCTATATTGCAACATTTTTTTTTTTTTTATCGATCACGGAACAAGTTGAGTTTAGTCAGTGTAATATTAATTATATTTTACCAAAAAAAATCTCTATATTTTCAACCAAAAGCATACGTTAGTATTTTTCCCCCTTAATTTTTTTAAATTAATTCGATTCAAATTTATTTTAATATTACATTAATTAGACACTAATTTATAAGTCATCATTGTTGACTTTAAATGGTCAAATCCAAAATTGTAGTAACAAGGCGTTAATTTAAGAGTAATTGAGAATGAAAAATGATTATAACTTATTTTTTTATTCTTAAATTTTTGTTTACTAACACCTAATGAATGAGTGTAACTTACTTGATAATTTTCTTCAGTTACTAGATGGGTTGAGTAGGAGAGATACACACATGGGAATACATAGAGAAGATTTTTTTTATTAGTAACATGTTGAGTTTGTAAAAAAAATTGAATTTTATTTTCACATAATATAAATTTTAAAAAGGGACAAAGAATTTTAAGTTTTTTCGAACTCCGATCCAAAAATAAAAAATGATAACTATAGCTTTAATTGATTTTTTACTAACACGTACATAATTTTGATGCAACATACGGTAGTAAAGCGCATTTAATTTTTTTAACTATTGTGATGGTTAAACATTGGGAGACTAGGATCCTCTTTAACTCAATTCTCTTCAATCTCTCTTTGGTCTCTCTCTACTTTATCTTCATTTGTTTATCCTGTCTTTTTCTCCTAATTCTTTGTGTATTACTTTAGATTTGTTTATCTTCATTTTACTTGTTGCCTGAATGACCTGTTTGGGTCACTTTAATAAACTATTTTTAAAAAGTTTTGACTTGTAATTTTTTTGACACATAATTTATTTTATTTTTTTTATTAAAAAGTGTTGACGTGTTAATAGATTTGCAAGTCAGTATATATATTGTGTGTTTGTATATATATTTTATCATCATATTATTAATGTAAAATATTTACTAATTTTGATGATAATTATTTTTTATAGGAGAATCTAAACTTTTAGTCAATTTTCTCTTCCAATCAAGTTTTTATTTATTTAGATGAATTGAATTTTAGATTTTACTTAAGGATTTTAACCCAATTTCACTTAGATCAATTATATGTTTGTTAAGAGAAATTAGGGGTGTTCGCGGTCTGGATTGGATCGGTTTTGAAGCAAAAAATCATCCGATCCAATCTCTTCGGTTTGGTCATTTGATCATCCATTCGGTTTGAAAATTTTTTCAAATCCGATCCAATCCAATCCAATTTTTTTCGGTTTGGATTGGATCGGTTTTCGGTTTTTAAAAAGTCTAAAAGATAAAACTTATGAGACTTATTTTTATCAAAATAAGGAGTATTTAACATAAACAAATACATTTATTGTACAAAAATAAACATCATTTTCTAATTTTCATTAGACAAACTCATTCATTGGACAATATAAGGAGCAATGTATTGGATTTTTGGTTTTTGGGCTATGATGGGGAATAGGTCCAAGTAGATAAAGGGTAAGGTATGGTTTACAATTGGATCGGTTTGGATTGGATCGGTTTTCACCGGCCAATCCGAAAACCGATCCAATCCGGTGAAAATTTTTGGTTTTTTTTTCGGTTTTCGATTTTTCGGTTTTCGGTTATTTCGGTTTTCGGTTTTTCGGTTCGGTCACCGCGGTTTGCATTGGTTTGGATCAGTTGATGAACACCCCTAAGAGAAATATTGAAAACACACTCCCAAACACATTGTTTTAACATATTATCTCTTATTTGATTGAAATTTACTACTATTAAAAATATTAAAATTTTATGAGTTTTATATCAAATTTAATGATTTTCTTTCTTGAATTTTTAAATTTCAATAAATACAACCAATTAAAACAATGTATTCAGAACGCTGTATGTTAGAAAGTGTTCTTCTAATACTCATCTATTGGTTAAATATATATTTGGTATTCCAAATATTTCATAATCTAGTTATAAGATATTTTCTCTATTCCTATTTATAAGATTTAAGTTTAAAATGATATCTTTTTTTTTATATATAAAACCAGTTTATAATGTTAATTATATTAACTATTTTTAGATTAAAAATATTCTTAATTTAAAGAAGAAAATGAATATATTGACAAACAATTAAAAGAGAAAAATATTAGTTACAAGTATAATTTTAAAAAAATATAAATTTGAGATAATTTATTACTATCAATTAAATTAATCATTTTTCTTAATACATTTAGATTATTATGAGAATAGATTTTTTCAATTACAGATATAAAAGATAATTTTGGATAACGGATAATTCAGAATTTCGAAATTTATTTCAAATAATAAATAACTTGATGTATAAAAATGAAGTTAATATATATAAAATCTAAACAAAAATGAATTAGTTTGATTTGATAAGTTTTTAAAAGCATAGAGTGGACCTAACAGCAAATAAGACCGCTACGTGTTGGTCCAGAAAAGAAGGAGCCAAGGTCCCTTCCCTGTAACCGCGTCAATTAATTGATCAGCTAACATTGCAATTGTAGAGTAGACCTTTCCAAGTTGGTGGTAGCTTAATTAAGATCCTTCCTAGTTGCACTACTAGCTTACGCGTTATACTATAAATTCCCCTTCCCATCCCTTAATTTTTCCCCACACCAAAACCAAAACTCATCATTTTTTCAGCATATGTCTCAAAGGCCCACGGTTCCTCACTCTTCTTCCATAGCCTGCGGCCTTCACTCTCATCTCCTGGTCTCCAGTGAGATGAACCCTAGCTCTAATTGGTCCCATTAGTTACCTCTTTCAATCCCATCCCATTCTTTCAAACCAATTATTCCTAACTTTAATTAATTACTTCATTTCACTCCATTCTCTTACACAGCAACAACAACAACAACATCATGGGCGTCAAAGGTTTTGTTGAAGGAGGCATTGCTTCCATCATCGCAGGATGTTCCACACACCCACTTGATCTCATCAAGGTCCGCATGCAGCTCCAGGGTGAAAACAATTTGCCCAAACCGGTTCAAAATCTCCGACCCGCACTCGCCTTCCAAACCGGTTCGACCGTCCACGTGGCAGCGGCAGTTTCGCAGCCCCGCGTGGGCCCCATCGCGGTCGGGGTTCGCCTCGTCCAGCAAGAGGGCCTCGCGGCCTTGTTCTCCGGCGTCTCCGCCACCGTCCTCCGCCAGACGCTCTACTCCACCACCCGCATGGGCATCTACGACGTGCTCAAGACCAAGTGGACCGATTCCGTCACCGGCAACATGCCGCTCGGAAAAAAGATCGAGGCGGGGCTCATCGCCGGCGGCATCGGCGCCGCGGTGGGAAACCCCGCCGACGTGGCGATGGTCCGAATGCAGGCCGACGGGCGCCTCCCTCCGGCGCAGCGGCGCAACTACAAGTCCGTTGTGGACGCCATCACGCGAATGGCGAAGCAAGAGGGCGTCACTAGCCTGTGGAGAGGCTCATCGCTTACGGTGAACCGCGCCATGCTCGTGACGGCGTCGCAGCTCGCTTCCTACGACCAGTTCAAAGAAATGATTCTCGAGAACGGCGTGATGCGCGACGGCCTCGGGACCCACGTCACGGCGAGCTTCGCGGCGGGATTCGTGGCGGCGGTGGCGTCGAACCCCATCGACGTGATCAAGACCAGGGTGATGAACATGAGGGTGGAGCCCGGGGCGGCGCCGCCGTACGCCGGCGCGTTGGATTGTGCTCTGAAGACGGTGCGCGCGGAGGGTCCCATGGCGCTTTATAAGGGTTTTATTCCTACGATCTCTAGGCAGGGACCGTTCACTGTTGTGCTGTTCGTGACTCTGGAACAGATTCGCAAGTTGCTTAAGGATTTCTGATGATGACGAAGATGTATGCTACTTTCCTTTTCAATAAGATGCGTTTTGTGTTTGTCTTGTGTTGTACTACTAGTGATGTAGTTATGGAATGGTAATTTTGTTATTCTATTAATCAATGAGAAGCACCCTTTATTTTCGGAATTAAACTTAGAATGGTAATTTTGTTATTCTATTCATCAATGAGAAGCACTCTTTATTTTCCAAATTAAACTTAGATCATGGGATTCACGGATCTTGTTGAATTAAAGATTAATTTAGTTTATGAAGCGTGACTGTCGCTAATCTAATAAATTTTTACAAAATTGAATATAATTTTTTATTAAATAAATTATTCTTGTTTATATAAATACATTAGAATATTTAATATAAGATATTGAGTTCAGATCTAATTTTTACTATATTTTTAATAAGAGATGTGAATAAATTTTTAACATAAGAATGAATTTTTTTAGGAAAATTTTTAAGATCTTACAAGTTGTTTAAAAAAATTTATTTTTCTCTTTCTAAAATTTTAAGATGAAATTTATCATTAAAAAAAATAAAATAGATCTGAAAAAAATTTTAATCCTATGAGATTTGCAAAAAATTGTATAAAATTGTAATTTGAAATTTACACTAAAGATGTAATAAGAGTATTATATGACTGCATCAAATCTTTATACTACACGGCAAATCGTTTATTTTCACGTAATTATAGATTCTGAGATCTTTATTATATTTCTTAATCAATTTTAAGAATTCTGTATTTGATTTGAAAGGTGAAAAAGTTGCAAGAGTGTGTAAACTGTATATACAGGCTGAGATAGATAGAAAGAGACGATGATGAAACGGTGTTATGGTCTGAAGTTTTCTGAGATCTAGAAATAGGTGGCGATATTAGTGCCGATTGTTTCTTGTTCACACAACAGAACTTACATTAGTCATTTGACACGACACAGCAGAATTGTTTGCGGAGTAATTGGTGTTCTAAAATCTAAAGTAAATATCCCACTTCGATATTTTGGGGGTTGGGTCCATGAGACGCGTAAAGTATCTCACCCCTTCTCTATGTATAGCATAGATGTATATCCGCGTGACCAAAGTGCTAAAAAAAGTGCGAAGGATTACCCTTTCCTTCTTTTAAATATGCTTGTTTTATTGTCTTTCCTTCTTTTTAACCCATGCTTGTTTGTTCTAATGCCTTCCCTTCTTTTTAATCTGTGGTCTTCCAATTTTATTCTCTACGATCGGTTGGTACTTAATGATAGAAGGTAGAAGCAACTCATGGATTATGTATTTAGAAAATTATTGATGGGAAAACCAAGTTTTGATAGACATTTAAAGAGATAAAGAGAGAAAAATATAAATATAATAAAGGATGTGCTGATTTAATGTATAATATATGAGAGTATTTTTATACTTCATCAACCGTTTATTTGCGAGTAACACTAATAACACACTTTTTACTACATAAAAAAACTATTTTTTAAGACTTGGTGTTTTTTTATTACATTATTCTAAAGCTTTAATAGTTTTTAGGATTTACTATTCTTTTTCTTAAATTTTTTCAAATCTCTATTTTTAGTTCCTGATCTAAATTTTGACTAGTTAAAGTTTTTAAATTTTGTTTGTTACCACTTTTAGTTGTTGTTGTCAAGTAACAATGGATAATGTAACACTTAATCTGTTCAAAATAATTGATGATATTAGAGTATTCGATAAATAATTAAAAACATAGTTTATAAGAAAAATTACATGCTTTTACTCTATCAGATTTTTTGATGACGTGAGAAGTAAATAAAATATCAACAATATTATTACATCATTAATTAACAATATTACTTAACAATATGAATTAAAAGTGACAACTCAGAAAAGTTAAGAGACTTTTATCGGTCAAAATTTAAATTAGGAACTAAAAACAAAAATTTGAAAAAGTTTAGGAAAAAAAATAGTAAACCTATTTGTTTTATTATTGGTTAAAATTTATTAAAAACTATAAATTATGACTAAGCTTCATTTAGTAAGAGGTGAGATCCAAAAAAATTTGTGCTTTTTTAATAAATTTAAACCAATAATAAAAAGTATGTTCAAAAGAATGTATTGTTAGTATTTTTCTTTATTTATAGATTAATATTAATTAATTATTTGGAATAATTTTAAAAAATATTAAGTGATATATTTCATAATTATATTGTTGACATTAATATTATATTAATTTTAATTGGGTAAAATGTACTTGGATCCCTGTAAAATTTTAAAAATGTTAATTTTTCTTCATAAATTTTTTCATATTAATTTGACCCCTGCAAAATAAAACAGATTTTTATTGGTCCTCAATGGTAACTTTGTAACATCCTTACTAATTTTATTTATTTATTTATTTAATTACTTATTTATCTGCTTATTTTAAATTTATTTATTTTATCCTTTTATCTTTTGTTGAAAAATATAAATTGAAGTATAAAAATTTACAAGAAACGCGTATTAATAAAAATACTTCATCATAAAATTTACAATTATGTAAGACTGATACATTAATCCTTGTCTCTGATACAAAAATACACAAGTACAAATCTCTCTTTTCAGAACTCAGTATTAACACATCAACCAGGCTTCAAAAAGTCTGACCATCATCGCTATCTAAAAAAAAATAAAATAAATCTAATGAGAAATAAATTTCTCAGTAGGCAAATCTAAACCACCAAATACGTTAGAAGGTTAGTAAATAAACAAATCTATTATATTAGACACATTAGTAAGGGCAGTAATAAAGACAATTATATTCCATCAGTCACCTTAGAAAGGTAGTACAAATCTAATTCATCACACACTTTAACAGATCAATAATTCAACATATCAGAGTGAATGCATGAATGTATGAATGCATGAGATGAAATGCAATGATCACAGGTGCACATGGCCTCTACATGTGTACATCATGTAGGAATGTTGCGACCGTCTTACGCTAATCATGCATGAATTTTCATGTATTAGCACCTGATCTCTCATCATAGGCCCGATTGTCACACTCGGGTCATTCTCATAAAATCTCTGGTAGTAGCATAGGCCCGGTGTACACAACTCGAGTCATTCTTATAAAATCATAGGTCCGATTTCCAACATTTGAAACTCTGATCATTCTTAAAATCATAGGTCCGGTCTTGACACCTGGATCAATCTCATTCATTCCTCAAAATACAATTCAGGAAAATATTATTATTCTTCTCATAAAAGATAGATAACATCTCATACCTTGTCCTCTTAAAATTATACCAACTAAAAATAATTTATTTATTATTCAGCCAATTTTAGTGGTATAATATTTGTAGCAAATACCAAGTTAGTGAAATAATTCTAAATGATTTCAACATGTATACTTGCTATAGTTAGGAGTCATGAAATATAGTATCCGGAATTTACCTGAATAACTACCTTTAGAATATTTATAGCCGTAATAACTGATTACATACCATGTAGTTAGTTAGCATGGTAAGCTATGTTTAATTATATTTATATATAAAGGATTTTGGGATGACCCAAACGATCAGTATAGGAGGTTAAAATGGAGTTATTTATAGTTTATATATATATATAAATCTATATGCAGTTATATATAATTATATTTATATATATACGTGAATGAGGATGGAATTGAATGTGTATGAAATATTTATATAATGGGAAATGCTAACCGAGAGAGTTATAGCCGAGCTGCTGGGAGGAATTTCATATACAGCAAATTTAAGTCGGCCATACTTACGTTAAGAACAAACTATTATAGGATGCTGGGGTTGCAATTTAAGAAGGACCGAGATGAGATTATTGTGGCTAGTTTGAGCAGGTGAGCTAAGTATAATGGGTGCAAGTTGGTTGAGTGTGTATTCGTGCTGGAAATGGCATGATTAATCTTATGGAAGGAGTGGCCGAGCTATGTATGAGGTTGGCAGGGACATGTGGCCTAGATGTATATAACGAAGAAACACGAGGTCGGCAGGTGTTTGTGGCCGAGCTACATAGGTGACCGAGGTAAAGGAACATGAGGTGCCGAGGTACAAAGGCATGCTGGGTTCAAGGTCTGTGCCGAGTACAAATGCATGCCGGGTTCAAGGTTTCATGGATGTGTGTGCCAAGTACATAAGTGCATGCCGGGTTCAAGGGTTGGCCGGGTTCGATTTTGTTGGTGTTTGTTCCATTTAATGCTGGCCCAAATTCCTAGGTGTATAAGGGAAAAATGTTATTGGGCCCAAATCCTGAGGAAGTTGACCTCGGCCCATTACCATTTAGGGTAAATCCCTAAATGTGGTGCCTCTCTATAAATTCTCCCTTTATGGATGGAGGCAGGTGACTGAGACGCAAGAGACAGATTGAGAGACTGACGCAAAGCTGCGGCAGTGTGAGGCTGAGCGAAAACAGAGAGTGGGTGTTTCTCCGGCATTGTTGGCCGTTGAGGGTGTGTCTCTGAGAGCTTGTGAGAGTTTCTTGTTAAGGGTGTTTTCACTTCTGTTGTAGCGAGGCTGAGTGGCTCCGGTGAGAGGCCGTCGAGCATTTTGTAACCATTATTTCTGAATAGTGGATTGTTTCTGGACTTGGTCCCGTGGGTTTTCCTTTCAGAGGTTTTCTCCCACGTTAAGCTATATTGTGTGTTGATTCTCTCCCTATCCTTTCTTGTTTTATCGTGTTTTGTGTTTTTCGCTGCATATACTGTGTTTATCTGTGTTTCTGGGTTGTTCTGGGTTGAGTTGTGACTCCCCAGTGTTACGGGTTGGTAGAGGAAGCTCCCAGCCGACCAGAAGGACGTGGTGCCGGATAGAAAGGACCCGGGTACGTGAGGTACCGGGTAGAAGCGCTCCGGGCACGTGTGGTGCCGAGTACAAGAGTTGATCCGGGTAGAAAATTCCACGTCGGTTGTGTTGCCGAGCCGACTACGTGGCGTCGGATTGCAAATTCCACAACAAAAGTGGTATCAGAGCTTGGTTGGAGGCTCTGAGAGAGAAAGATAAGGGATGGAGACCAGTGGCGGTGTTTCCCATGACGGGGATATGTTCAAGTTGACCGCCGACAACTTCGCCTACTGGAGACCGATGATGGAAGATCATTTGTATTGCAAGGATTTGCATGAGCCCATTGTCCTTGATATGAGGCCGGCTGGAAAGACGGACAAGGAATGGGAGATCCTGAGTCGGAAGGCAGTGGCCACGATCAGGAAGCATATTGATAAAAGCCTCTTTGAACACGTGTCTGAGTTCACAAATGCATATGAGTTGTGGAACAAGTTAGAGTCCATGATTCAGAAGAAGACTCCGAGAAACAAGGCTCACCTGGTTCGCCGGCTAGTGAAGCTGGAGTACAAGGACGGGATGAGCATGATCGAGCACCTCAACACGTACAAAGGTATCGTGAACCAGTTGTCCAAGGCCGACATGAGGATAGACGATGAGATGCAAGCTCTGTTGCTCTTGAGCTCGTTACCAGAGAGTTGGGATACCCTGGTAGTTACGTTGAGTAACTCGGCGCCGGAAGGGAAACTGGAGATGGATGTTGTGACCGACAGCCTCCTGAATGAGGAAGCCAGGAGGAGAGAACGGGGTGTGAGTAGCAGTGGAGATGCCATTGTTGCTGAGCGGAGTAAGTCCGATCATCGAGCTCGGAGCAAGAGCCGATGTCGTGACAGGAGGGATAGGTCCCAGGATCGGCCGAGGCCGAGGAGTGAACTGAAGTGCTTCTACTACAGGAAGCCCGGGCACAGGAAAGCAGACTGCTGGACTCTGAAGAGAGATGAGCAGAGTGGGTCGGTGAAGTCCGATCAGAAGAAGGAGGCTAAGAGCACCACGGCGGTGGTAGCAAGTGTAGGGCCCGAGGTGTTTCTACTCGGCGAGGACATTGTGAATGTCGCCCTTGATGATTGTACCTGGATAGTGGATTCAGGTGCTTCTTTCCATGTGACCCCTCACAGACGGTTTTTCTCCTCCTACCGGAGTGGAGAGTTTGGAGCTGTGAAGATGGGAAATCAGGTGACCAGCACAATTGTGGGTGTTGGTGAGGTGACATTGACCACGGAGGTCAGATGTCGGATTGTCCTGAAGGACGTGAGGCATGTGCCTGACATGCGGTTGAATCTAATCTCGGTGGGTAAACTGGACGACGCCGGATTAGTGAACAGCTTTGAGAGCTGTAGATGGAAGCTAACCAAGGGTAACTTGGTGATAGCCCATGGAAAGAAGGAAGGCTCCTTGTATGTGATGCAAGGGAGGATGATTGGCGGCGAGGCCAATACCGTGTTCAACGGGTCAAGCCTGGAGTTGTGGCATAAGCGTCTTGGCCACATGAGTGAGAAGGGGCTTGATATTTTGTCGAGGAAAGAGCTTTTGACCGGGTTGAAGGGACAAGTTGCTGGAAAGTTGCTCGCATTGTCTGGCTGGGAAGCAGCACCGGGTTTCATTTGTGAAGTCGGATCAACCGCGGAGACGAAGGTATGTGTTAGACCTCGTCCATATTGATGTTTGCTCCATGTCGGAGAGATCGCTTGGGGGGGCACAATATTTTGTCTCTTTCATTGATGACCACTCCCGCAAAGTGTGGGCTATAATAACTCAGTTTTCAAAAAAAAAAAAAAAAAAAAAAAAAAAAAAAAAAAAAAAAAAAAAAAAAGGGTCCCACGCTAACAGCGTGGAGATCAGCGT
>PYAF01002616.1:2939-13111 GCA_007407185.1 Glycine tomentella
ATCTTCTGTGTTGATTTATATTCTGCAGATATCTTTAATTTGTTGTGTGAACTCTGAACTGAACCTTGAGGCATAAACACTCTTGGATTGTTACTGGTTAGAGACATTCAATTTTAAAAGGCAAATTAGAACTCTGATTTTAAAACTCTGTTTTGTAGAAAGAAATTTTTAATCTCCAAAATTAACCAATTCACCCCCCCTCTTGGTTAATTGTAAGTGTTCCTTATTTTCCACATACAGTTAAGGATAACTTAAAGGAATAAGTTGGTACTACCTATGCTATCAACATGAAGCTACTCTTCGGTAACCCATCAATAAGAACTTCATAGTTACGTGTACTTGACTTGGAGCAATTATAGGATGGGTGACCTTCTAGGAAGTTTCCCGGAAAGTGTGTGAGTGAGGACAAAACACACTAAAAGGGTTTCATGATTGGTTGTGGGGGAAATTAATGATTCTAAAAGTAGTTAAGTGTTATTAAGTTAGAACTTGAATCGTGTGTGAAGTATTTATGATGAGAAGGAATAAGTAAGAAAAGGATAGACAAAAAGTCTTTGGTAGTGTTTAAGCATAGGAAGTTTATGTTATGACATGTATCAATGGTGTCAAAAATGTTGTTGTCTGAGATTTGTGACTCATTTAGTTAGACTTAGTAAGTGAAGTTTAAACGCTTAACTATGTCTCTAGATTACCTAAACAAGCATATGAAGAAGTCTAGAATTTGATACAAGAAGAGTTTTGGAGTGAGATATGACCCATATGATCCTATTTTGAACAATATAATTTTTTTTTGGATTTTACAATGAAAGGATCACTGTTTGGTAAGGTTGTTTCCCATATTCGCTTCTTAGAAGTTAAATTCAAAGGAGACCCTTAGGTAAACCATGAGTCCTTGGTCTAGAGACTTGTCTAGGACTTTACCTACAACTTATGTAGGGTATAATAAGTTTAACTCCTTATTATTGAGTAGATTGGAGTCTGGTATGGAAGGTAGTTATGTTGTCTATAGACTACCTAGTAACTCATATAGGATTTCACCAAAACCGCACTAAGTTGGCAAGCTCTGACTTAAGAGTAAACCTATGTAGACCTAGCATATGCCTTTTGAGAACAACCCTTGCTTATGGCCTTATGTTAAAAATGATAGTAAGTTAGGAATGAGTTTCTTTACCAGCAACACTTTCTTATAAAAGTTGTGTAAGATTAGTAGCTATAGAGTGATGGATTAGCCTGAGAGTAGACAAAAAAGACTATAGTCTTAGCTTCCTTACTCCCATTGAATTTGGTGGAAGAAATTCCTAAAAGGGTGGGAGTATTGTAACACCCCAAAAGTTTGACCCACTAAGTAGACACATAAGTGAATTGATTATGATTTATTTGTTTTAATAAGGAAATATTTTTCTTGAGTGATTTTCTATGATCAATAATTAACTGAGAAACTAAAGGGAAGAATAAAAAATAGGGAAATTAGTAGTTAATGGTGAAGTAAAAAAGTGTACAAAAATCAATTATGTGAATATATGTGTAATTATATTTTTTGTGATTGAATTTTTTGTGGACTATGATTTAATTAAAAATCACACTGTTAATTTATTTTATTGCGGGTAGAATGTTTTCAAATAATTGATTTCTTTGTGATAAATTATCTGAAATTGTTTGCCTTTGTATTTTGTTGTTGATTTAAATTCTTTTTAAGAGAAAGAAAATATAATTATCATTAGAATTTATTTAATTACAGAAAAATACCTCCAGTATTAAGTGTTATAAAAGTTTAATTGGTTAGATTTAATTCCTAAAGCTAGTAGACAATTAATTTCTATCGTGAAGAGTTTTGCACTACAAGATTACACTGTGTAAAATAATTACACAATGCAAACCCCAAAAGGCCATCATGGCCAAACCTCAACCATCAATAGAAGAGGGGGCAAAGCAAAAACCCTTCCCCGATCCCTCTTTAATCAAAATCACACTCAACCGCCCCTGTCCCACGACCACACTCCACACACACCTACTAACACTTCACTTATTCTCTGAGTTCAACTTGGTAAACAAGCTAGAAATCTCTCTTCTCACCTCACTTCAGCACCATGAGAAAGTAAAAAGCAAAATCAATTTTTCTCTCCTTAATACAACCAAAATTGTGAGCCATTAGGAGAAGGAGAAGACCAAAAATCAAATTATGCACCTGATTCTTGTAATGGTGCCATTGCAAGGCTAGGAAGCTTACACTCTGATCTTCTTCTCTTCTCCAAATTCATGTGAACTGAACCTATGGTAAGGGAGTTATTTGTGATGAACTCAGCCCATGGTTTCTTTGGGAGGAGGCAACTATGGTGTAGTGAATCTCCATTACACTGCATGTTGGAAAAATGATTTTTTTAAGGTTTTTATCAATTTGTTTTTATAAAGTTGTGATGTTTTCCGTTGCATGCATATCTTATTATATTATTTTTTTTCTTAGGATTTTTAAACAAGCTTTAGTTTTTGAAATTTGGGGCTACAAGAAAGGAGGAGCTGGTTGGAAGACTTGTTCTCTAGACAAGTCTCGATGATTCAAGCCTATAATAAAAATATACCCATTTCTCCATGAATTTTTCTTGTTTGACTCTAGCCAAAATTTGAAACAACTTTAATGTTGAATTCCTAGAGAAATAAGGTCATTTTGAGGCCCATCTATGATATGCAAAGTGGCTATCTTATTTTGCCAGATGTGCCTGGCAGTTCATGATTTTATTTAATTTATGGCTCATGTAGTTGTCAACTTGAAAGGATGGTTACATTTTATTAAACTAGAGAGACAATAATTTTCAACCATGTATATTAGAAAAATTATGGGTTTCATATTCATATTCTAAAGGCCAAAGCAAAACAAGGTAGATGAAAGAAAGACATTTCTGAAGTCTAGGAAATCTATTGGGAACAAAATTTTATTGGGAATGGCACATAATTTTTTACAATTTTTACCTTGATGAAAAAAGGGTTATGTTAGCTTTAAAGTGTACAAAGTATGATTCAAATTTGTTATGGGAAGAGGTAGAAATTTATGAATCTTTGAACTATGTCAAATTTGGAGTGCTCTCTATTTTTTGCCTTGTGGAATTATTATGTATTTATGTATATTATTGCTAATAAATTGGTTTAATTTCTTAGAAATATAATAAAATTTTCTTTAAGGATATGTAAAAAATTTAGGATGATAAAATTGTTTGCTAAATTTTAGAGAGGCTTTAATTTGCCATGTTTTCAAAAGTTAGGATTTTCAATGCATGATTACTTTATAATGCTAAATTTTCAATTTTGAATAATTATTATTAGGTTGAATTGTTAATTTAGCCTAAGTGTTGTATGTGCAATGTTGTGTGTTAGTCCATAGGGACTCGGGCATGAGTACCTATTTGACTAGGATATTATTTCCTCGAAAGAATAATGTGCTTGAGAGACGTGCAAGCGGATGCAGACTCACAATGGAATGTGTTTGATTCAATGGAATTACTTGAAGAATGGACAAAGAATCAAAGCTTGGTTTTAGCTTTCAACATGCCTTGAAGTATTGAAGAATTATGTGTGATTAAATGTAAAAGGAAGAAGCATTTCTGGTGATCCAAGTATATTGCATTCACATCATTCATTTATTAAATTAGTTTAAATAATTAGAATTCACAAGGCCTTGATAAAATTCTTAAGTCTAACAGTTAAATCAAAGGTTTTTGGAAAAATAAATTTTCTACTGATTTAATCGATTACTTACTCGTAATAATCGATTATATTGTTCTTAGTGCTTTCTGGAAAACTTTTCAAGAACAATGTAATCGATTACATATCGGTTTAATCGATTAATTTACCTTGGTTCACATATAAATTGCCTTGATGATCATTTTAATCGATTACCTTTGAACTGTAATCGATTACATAGGCTTAATAGGAAAAATCATCTCTCTGTCTTAATCGATTACCAAATATTGTAATCGATTACATCATATGCCTATGCTTAACATATCTTGCTTCTTTAATCGATTACCAGAATTTGTAATCGATTACTCTGTCTATTTTATGTTTATGAAGCCTTCTGCTTTAATCGATTACTAGAATCCGTAATCGATTACCAGAATCCGTAATCGATTACATAGTTTATTTCATGATTATGAAGCTTTCTGTTTTAATCGATTACGTATCAAAATAATCGATTATTATGTTCGTTGCTTCAACCCAGATTTTTATAGAGAACCCTTTAATCGATTACATGATTGATTTAATCGATTACATAAGTGAAATAATCGATTATTGAGCGCGTTTAATCGATTACTGACAGTTAGAAAAGTTTGTTATAAATAGAACCCTTGCTCAGCTTGTTTAGTAACTTGATCAATTCATATTCTGAGCCTACCTAAGCTTTCTAAACACTTTCTTAGTAATTTTTCTGGGTTCTATGAGTGCTTGTCTTCACTAAAACTCTTATGAGTTATTAAGTGATTCTTGAAGCAAGAAGAGTCTTTTCAAAGGTTGAGGAAAGAGATGTTTTGAGTTTGTTTTCATCATTCAACCTGATATATTCATTCATAAGCATATCATTCATTGGATCATCAGGTGTTTTCTCTCCTTAAACCTTGTGGTTGTAATTTTTTTGATAACTTGTAGTTGATTGTCTATTGTAATTGGGTTTCTTGCTTGTAAACTGGAGATAGAGTTTCTCTAGGGGTTTACTGAGTAGTGTTCTCAGTGGGGTTGTCTCTAAGAATCTAATAGTGTTTTAGATTTCTGAACTTTATCTAGGGTGGATAAAGAGAGACTTTGTTATTACTTATAAGAACAGAAATATTGCAATAGTGGAAGTCCATTCTAGTGTTGAATGGAAGAAAACTGGATGTAGCTTCATAGTGTTTGAAGTGTACCAGTATAAATCTTGTGTATTTTGATATTGATCTCTTTCTTGATGATATTCTGTTTAACTGGATAATATTGTCTTGTTTTCTAATTCAATCTTGAGCTATTAAATACCTTGGACTGAACATTAGATTGAATAAAGATTCTTGGTTACTAAAGTAATAAAGATCCAAAGGGAAACTCTGATTTTGTCAAAGAAATTTTTAATTTACCAAGCCTAACCAATTCACCCCCCCTCTTGGTTAAGTGTGAATGTTCCTATATTTTACAGAATGCTGAGATATTCTTTGAGAGAGTTGAATGGGGGTCATGCTATAAGTTGTGAGATCTCGCTAGACGGTCATTGATTGGTGGTTCTACACCATGAGGTGTGGATGGGATCCATTCTTTTGTTTTTGGTGTTAAGTCTGGATAATCTATCGGGCTTGGTTATTCTTTCGTTGATGTTCTGTAACTGTACAAACAAACCCCACACATGACAATAAAGTAAACACTCAGTGAAGAGTGTGTTAAGGAGTAAGTCCTTAGAGTTAAGATTTCATTATAGAGTCGTACATAGGGTATGCTCACTGACGTTTTGTTTCTTGGGGATATGACATTGAGTTTGTGGTCATGTTTTCCGCAATGTCAACTTTGAAATCCCAAAAAATGAGGCATAACTAGTCAATGAGAGCCTACCACTTATTCCTGACAACCATCCAATCTAAAATGTTGTAAGACTACCAAGTTTTGGGAATTCTAATGATAGTTGGCCAATGTGATATATGTATTTTTGAGATAGTGAAAAGTGACGCCTTAGGATGCGTGTGAGATCGGATAGATAACCACAACACAATGGTTGTTAGCTTTGACTTGTGTTAGGTCTTTCTATCTTTTGTTGATGAAGCGGAAAGACTTACCCCTTACATTTTTATGTTAGGATCATATGATGGGCAAAGAGCCAACACTCCATCTTGAGGATGAGTTCACTGGGAGACGGCGAATATCCGATGTGATTAGAGACGTGAATCACTTCCTTCGGTATCCACTTATGTGTGGATGCCTGCTAAATTATGCTTTTGTGTAGTTTCCATGTTGTGTTAGATGTTAGAGATGACTGCTCTGAGTCTACGACCCTTTACTTTTATATGTATTTTTTATTGGTAGGGCTAGACTCCATTGCTTTTGATGTGTATATTCATTCATCTACTTTGTTTTCATATACAACTATACCCAAGGGCTGTACATCTTACTTTTCTAAAGAAAAACAAACTTATGCAAGTTTATATACTTCATAATTCATATGTGTTGTCTGTTTAATCCATTTCAATTATTTGAGAAGTAAGTTTCGAAGCAAAACCATGCTATACTTCTTTTCAAAAATGTGAATAAGTTTAAAGTATAAAAAAATAATTCACTAAAATTGTCGTTCACCCTTTTCTCAGGTTTACTTGATGGTGAAAATTAAATGGATTAACGTGCTTTATAAAATAAAGAAACGAACTAATTAAGGTATAATCATAATCTTAGAATATAGAGTGTTATACATACTATTAATTGTGACATTTTATTTGTACCTTTAACTTGAGACTTAGAGAGTGGGAATTATAAGCATTGGGTTCTATGCACATGTTTATTGTTTGATTTGATTGATGATGTGGGGATCAGGAATCGAGAACCTATGGGTGCAAATGGACTCCATGAGGAGGGCACATGTATAAATTAATAAATGATGATTGATGAATTCATTATGAAAGTAGTGAACCCGCTAATAAAAAAAGTGAGAATCATTAATTATGAAATTAGTGAACCCATCAATAAATTCATTATGAAATTAATGGACTTGTGTTTTAGACCCTATGTGTGGTAGTTACAAGGACTTGGGCACGAGTCTCAGTGTTGACTAGGACCTTATTCTAGTAGGCATACTACATCTCAACATATGTGCACCTTTGTGTGGTGGATCTAGGGACTCGGGCATGAGTCTTGATGTTGTCCAAAACCTCATTTTAGTGGCCATTATGTATCTTGAACGACATGAAGAGAAGATCACTATGAAAGGATCCACGATATATTGAAGCACCATCTCGTACAATGGTGACAAAAAGCAAAATGATCCATGGGAAAATCCCAGTGGGGAGTGCCGTTGATGAGTCAATCCTCAGAGTAAGGATGACCACATAGTGGTACCTAGGAGATGATCGCATGGCATGTCCATTGATGTATGTCTAAACCCATTAGACAATAATTTTCCCAAATCTACCTTGCAATGAAACCCAATCTTCAAGCAATTTTCAAGAACACACAAGCTGTCCAAGTTTTAATGAAAATGTATGGCTGAAAGCTTTCTTTAATGGCAGCAATGGAAGATGGAAGAGAGGTTAGGGATGAAGATGGAAGACACCATGGAGCAGCTCTATATTAAGTCTAGGAAGAATCACCACAATAGCATTGAGAAGCCATTGATAAGACTCAAGAAGTTCTTGCACAAGAACAAGAGAGAAACTCTCACAAATTTAAGATTTGTATTAATGAACAAAAGTTAGTTACAATCAGTTTTGGGCAGCCATATATAGACCACGAAATTATACATCCAATGCACATGAAATGACAATTCAAATGAAGCTTGAAGTGCAACAAAAGGAGCCTAAATGCAAGCTAAATGAAGCTGGCGGTGCAAGCTTCCCTAAGTGACCCTTGGCTGTCCCAAATTCGAAAATGGTGTAGTATTTTTAGCTTTTAAGTGTAGCCAACTAATTTACTAAGTTGCTACAAAAATTATATACAAGTGCACCTACACCTATTTACACAATTGCACTAAAAAACCTTTTTATTGTTTTTACTTTTGCTTCTAACAAGTGTTGAATATAATTGGAATAAAATTGAACTTGAGACATTAAAATTCAGCCCTTGTTATCCTTAAGTTGGTGTGCTTCCTCTTGCTTGTCCAAGTTAGCCTTGATGTGGTATTGAAGTGCTTAGATTCTAGCTCTTGACATGGGTCCTTTAAAGCTCACCAAAGGAAGTGCTTCAAGCTCTCCTTCTAGACCTTTTGTAACATCCTCAAATTTTATTTTAAATTCATATTTAAAATTTAATTGTGGAAGAGTGATGATAACTAGATAAATGACCATATCACTTTTCCCTTAAATTAGAAATGACAAAAATGCCCTTAAAGTTAAAATTACGAAAATGCCCCTAGATATTTTAAGGAGGAAATTACACAAATGCCCTTGGATATTTTGGAAATGACAAGAATGCTCCTAGATATTTTGGCTAGATATTTCGTGGTAGAAATTACACAAATACCCTTGAACATTTTGGATAATTACCATCACGTCCCAAGAATAATAAATTACCATAATGCCCTTTAGGCCAAAAATGACCAGATACCCTTTGAGAGTTTGTGGAAATTTGATGGAAGTACAGAGCATTCTTCGATAGCATATTATTAAGAGATTTTGTGACAAGAAACCTTAGAATAGAATTTCTATGAATTTTATAAGGTGACAACTGTAACGCCTCTCTTTACTCTCTCGTGCTTGATTTATTTTAGATAAAATCTCGTATCTTACTTTGTCTTAAAATTAGATCAGTATAAATTTTTCACGACAATTCCTTTCGTTTTGCTTGTTAATTTTATGATTCGTAAGTAACATAAATGATTATCCTCACCACGATTTATTTATATTGAGAAGCATAGCTAAATATAACAGTCTGTGTACAGTCATCCAAAATAAAATACAGATACAAATCAGTACGAATTCCATAATTCACAAAAAAACCAGATCATCCAGTCATCAAGCCAAAACACAGCAAGCAAGTCATCCAAGTTCTCCACTTCTCAGCTTCTCACTGTTCCTCTGCTCGCCCAAATTAATTGGGATCATCACAGGTGTCAACCACAGACACAACTCGGGTAAGTATTTAATAAACAAGATCAGATAATTGACAGGAAATAAAATATATACCATACATAGCAAACTTTAAAACGAATAATAAATATGTAGAAACATAAAAGAACACTTATATGAATGATGCATGATCTCTTTGTTAAATGATGCATGACTGAGATCTCAGAGTCCTAATAAGAGGTACCAAAATCAATACAGTTTCACCCACTCCAGTGAAACCAGTCCCACCCACTCCAGTGAGACAGTCCCACCCACTCCAGTGAGACCTCCCTCCACTCCGAGGGGATTAAAAGGTACCATAAAATAGTTCCGCCCACTCCAGTGGAACAGTCTCACCCACTCCAGTGAGACCTCCCTCCGCTCCGAGGGGATAAATGCAAAATGATGTATGTAATGACTGGTTTTATTTGTTATTTACCTCTTTTATCATTTATTTTAATTTTCATATCATTAATTCCACCCACTCCAGTGGAATACATATCAGATAGTCCCACCCACTCCAGTGGAACACAAAATAACCAGCAACTCACTCTTAAGTCATCTTTGTTACAGAATCTCAACAAAGGTCAATCTTCCAGTGAATATCATACATCTACTTCAATTTACACAGCTACGTCAATACGATACAGCAACTTATTTAAATACAGCAATCCCAATAACACATACAGCAACTAAATAAAATACGTTACAGCAACTAAATAAAATATGTTACAGCCATTAAATAAAATACGATACAGCAATAAAATACAAAACAGCAATTATATAAAATATGATACAGCAACTAATTCAAATATGTTACAGCAATCCTAATAAACATACAGCAATCAGCATCATAGTATTATAAAACAAACATTAAATCCAGCAACAGTACGTACAACAATAGCAATACAGCTATCAAATATACATCACCCAAATAAAATATACAGCATCATAAATAAATTAAACAACAACATACAGCCATATTAAAATAATATACAGCACCCTAATAATATACAGTCTAATTAAAATACATTACAGCATATAACTACATACAGCATACAGCAAAATAGTTTAACATACAGCAACCATTAAGTTACAGAATTAATTTTACAGCAACATGATTAATATACAGCAATCTTTTTCAATTGTTACAGCATCAAATAAAAGAGTACAGCAAAGTAATCCATAGTCTCAAAGTAGGATTAATTATTTTGGGACAACCACTTAATTAAGTAAAGTTAATTATTTCATTTAGAATTTAATCATACACTTGACATGCCAAACTTAAAGTTTCATAAAATAAAGAATAACATAGCTTTTAAATTTAATTAAGTGGGGGTTAAATTAACCTATCAATCATCTAATCCATGTTTATTAAATTACTTCCCTTACCTTGATTAAAATTCAGCAAGTGGTTCC
>PYAF01002616.1:23432-38251 GCA_007407185.1 Glycine tomentella
ATTCCTTAAACTAATTTCAAGTCACTTATTCAAATAATCATTCATTACACAAACTTTATCTCTTTGAAGCATTTCATCGAACATATGGTAAGCAAAGCTTAATTCTTAATGGAAATAAATGAGAATCTTAGCATAATTAATATCTAAACCATATTTATCATAAAGCTTCCCCATACCTTGCTTTCTTTAAAATTTTGGACAGCCTTGCTCCTAGTATTCCCTAGCTCTTCACGTGGAATATTAAGTTGGTGGCCTTTGTTTTATGTTAAGCAAAAGGTGACAAGGAAAGTGATGGAATTAAAATAATGTAAAATGGAATATGTTATATGTAGGTTCCTTGGACAGCCACTAATTTTCGGTCCCCACCCCTTTTTATAAGCTTGTTGGTCTTGCTTTTACTACAAATATCTACAAATATCTTCTTAAGTTATCATAGCTTGCTTTCCATTTGGTTCCTTCTTATTGGCTATTAAATTCTCACCTTCCAAGTGTCCATATTCTTGAGAATTCCACATCATTCTCCTTAGCTCTCAATTTGCACGTGGATTGGTAGGCTTCTAGGGAAAGTTTCACTAATTTTTCTTTCTTTCACATGGAGTAGCCAAATTTTAGGGATTTTTGTGTTTTTTCTTCATTCTTGAAAAACCCGTTTCTGTAAAATAATGATTCTAGATTCGTTAACTGTTGGATCTCCTTAAAATTTTAAATGCACACTCTTATCTCACATATATACCTTTTGATTGTTGGGATTTTTAAAATAGTGCCTATAACTGTCCACGTGTTTTACCAAAGGAGACAAGAGAAGATTTGCTTCTAAAAAATCTTCTTAAGCTAATCCTACACCATACAAGTGTCTTGACACTTGTTTCCATCCCAGGGCTCTCTTTACAAGTGGCTTATCTTGAAAGTTCTTGCCTCTTTCACTCCTTTTATTCACGTGGACTTGCAAGCTTAGGGAAAAAAATACAATTTTTCTTTAAAACTTCAAAGTTGTCACTTTGTAAATTCCATAGAAATTTTATTGTAAGGTGTCTTGTCCCAAAATATCTTAATAATCTGCTATCTAAGAGTATTCTTATAATTTTATTAGGTTCTCACAGAATCCCTAAGAATATCTGATCATTTCGAGACTGAAGGGTATTATGGTAAATTCATCCTTCATCCTAGGAGCATAATTGTCATTTTCATCATAAAATATCTATTTAAAATATCTAAGGGTGTTCTTGTCATTTCTAAAATATTCAAGGGTATTTATGTAAGTTTCCATTCTAAAATATCTTTCTAAAATATCTAGGGCATTTTTGTAATTTTCAAAAATATCCAAGGGCACTATCGTCCTTTTACCCTCAAGGGCATTTTTGTCATTTCAAATCTTCAGTAAGGGCAATATGGTCATTTTTCCCCAAACATTTTTATAATGCCTCTAATTAACCTCTCACCCAAATAATTTGAACATAGACCATTAATTCTCCTATAACCTAAGACTAATATTTAACTATAATTCTGAAATTTTGGGGTGGTACAGAGAGCTTCTCCATGGTGTCTTCCATCTTTATCCCTAACCTCTCTTCCATCTTCCATTGCTGCCATTAAAGAAAGCTTCCAGCCATACATTTTCATGAGAGCTTGGACAGCTTGTGTGTTCTTGAAAATTTCTTGAAGATTGGGTTTCATTGTAAGGTAGATTTGAGAAATTCATGTCTAATGGGTTTAGACATACATAATGTGGTATCTAGAGCCTAACCCTTGTGGAATTCTTCTTCAAGTTCAGCTTTTAGAGCTTCTTCAAAGGTAAAAACTGCACCTATACGAAAATCACAAAAAGCTTCTTCAATTCCTTGTGTTGTTGTGTTTTTGTGAAATATTCTTGGTGGTGTGGACTTGTTGTGTGTTCCACCACATAACCCTTGTGTTTCCTTAAAGTTCCATGTGATTTCATGTGTTCATGTTCTTCATATTCTTCATGTGTTCTTTAAAATTTTCCAATTTTATAGTCTTGATTCTTGTCAATTTTTGTTTTGTAGTGTTTTTTGTGTTGTATGACCACTTGTTTTGATCTACTCTCATGCCTAAACTGAATTGAGTTGTTAGAAGAAAATTTTGTAATTGTTATACATCATTTTCGTGAATCATTCAATATCCTTTAGGAATTTGTGAACTTGCTGAAAAAAATTGTGAAAGAAATAATCAAAGTGCAAAAGAGAAACACTTATGGACAGCCAAACAAATTATTGAATTGTGGTTGGAACAATACAAATAAAAACAGAATTTAGAAGCAAAGAAAGTTACAAAATTACAAGTTCCAAAATTTCCTTTGAACCACAAAATTAAGTGAACTTATATGACATGCAAATTTGATGAAATTTGGCTTCTAGCAATTGAATTTACTTGGCATATCCTCCTTGTGCAGTTTAGTACAACCAATATATGTCCTTGAGTTGTCTCATTGAATTCCAATTCGAATTATGCTTTTCCAAATTTTGCTTTTGTTGCTTGTCTCTTAAAATTTCCAAGGTTTTGTCTTAGAGTTTTCTTGTTTTTGGACTCTTGAGTCTAGCCTAGAATTATTTTCTATTTCACTATAGTAAAGAAGCTTAGTTTGATTAGAAGTTTTTGCTTAAGAACTATAAAGAGGACTAAGAGTGGAAAAAGGCAAGAGAGAACATTATAGAAAGAGCCTAGATAAATAAAGTGTGCAAACAAGAGTGTGAGTGGCAAACACTTAGAGAGTTGTGAGAATTTCCTTATATACTTGTGTTTTTGCTAACCATTTTTTTAAGGATGAGCTCAATAGGAGATGAGGCTTTGTCACCTAGGACCTCTAGGTTGATGAAAGCCATGACAAAACAAATGGAAGACTTGCAAACCAAAATGGATGCAAGGTTTGAAGAGTTATAAAGGGAGACCCAAAGGAGGAGTCATCCAATGGGAAGTGTGGATGGAGAATCTTATGGTCGTAGGAGGGTGAGTAGTATACTTCCTCCCATGGAGGAAATTATGAAGATTAGAGGGAGCATTGGAGGGAAAATAATAGAAGAGAAAATAATGATAGAAGAGAAAATCATAGGAGACACAATCCTATAAGGCAAGATAGAGATGATGAAGATTGGAGGGTGAGGAGAGAAGAAAGAGAAGGGAGGAATAGAGTGAAAATAAAAATTCCAAAGTTCCTTGGAAATAATGATCCAAAGAGTACTTTGAGTGGGAGATGAAAGTAGAACAAATTTTCTCATGCCAACAAATTGAGGAAGAAAAGAAAGTGATTCTAGCAACTCTAGAATTTGGTGGCTATGCTTTGGTGTGGTGGAACCAAATTCAAATGGACATAGGGAGGATGAGGAGACAAAGAATAACTTGTTGGAATGACTTGAAGGCATGCTCGAAAGGAAGATTTATTCCCACTTATTATGCAAGAGAAGTCCATAACAAGCTTCAAAGACATTTCCAAGGCTACAAAAGTGTTGATGACTACTATATGGAAATGGAATTGATGATGATAAGGGCTGAAATTGTGGAGGTCCAAGAAGCAAAAATGGCTAGGTTCCTTCATGGCTTGAATAGAGAAATTCAAGATGTGATGGAGCTACATTCTTATGCTACAATTGAGGAGCTAGTCCATAAAGCTCAAAGGGTTGAGCAACAACTAAAAAGGAGAAAAACTTCCTTTTCCAAGACCAATGGGGCTGCAACTTCCAGCTGGAAGGACAAGCGTAAAAGGGAGGTTTCTCATGAAAAAGAAATAAAGTATAAAAGGTGGAAAGCTTAAGCAAAAAAATTGTGGATCCAACTCCTAAAAGATCAAGCAATATCAAGTGTTTAAAGTGCCTTGGTAAGGGTCACATTGCTTCCCAATGTCCCAACAAGAGAACTATGATTTTGCTTGAGGATGGAGGCATAAGGAGTGAATCTTCAAGTGACTCAAATAGTTCTTCAACTGAAGAAGAAGAAGAACTCACACTAGTGGGGGCCGAGGAGGGTGATCTCTTGATGGTAAGGAGAATGTTAAGCAGTTTTTGCCTAGAAAAAGAGGAAAGTCAAAGAGAAAATATTTTTCACACAAGATGCTTAGTTGAAAAGAAAGTTTGCTCACTTATCATTGATGGGGGCAGCTGCACCAATGTGGCTAGCACAAGACTTGTGGAGAAATTACACTTGCCAACCACAAAGCATCCAAGGCCATACAAGCTACAATGACTTAGTGAAAGTGGAGAAGTGGTGGTAAATTCTCAAGTGCTCATTCCTTTTTATATTAATGATAATTCTCTTTGTGATATTTTACCTATGGAGGCTGGTCATATCCTTCTTGGTAGGCCATGGCAATATTATAGAAAAGTCATACATAATGGCATGGAGAACACTTTTGAGTTTGAGCACTTAGGCAAGAAAATTATTTTGAGGCCTTTGACTCATAGACTAGTGTGTAAGGATCAAGTGAGGATGAAAGAGAAAAGAATTGAGGAGTTGAAAAAAAATATTGCACTTGACAAAAAATTCTGCACAAAAAAAGGCAAAGAAAGTGAGCTTCCAAAGAGAAAAACTAGTGGGAAGCAAAGAAAAGAGAAAGAAAATGAGAGTAAAAAAATTCATGAGATTAAAGAGTGTTATTGGAACAACAACCTCTTTATTTTATGCTTCCTAACTCTCTTTGTTTACATGTTGAAAAAGAAGGTGAAAAATTGCCAAAAGCTATGCAATTTCTTTTGGAGGAATATCATGATGTTTTTCCAAAAGAAGTGTCTAATGGCTTGCCTCCTTTGAGAGGCATAGAGCACTAAATTGACTTGATTCTAGGTTGTTCACTTCCAAATAGGCCAGCATATAAGACTTCCCCCACAGAATTAAAGGAGATCCAAACACAAGTAGAAAAGCTACTTGGCAAAGGGTGGATCCGTGAGAGCATGAGCCCTTGTGCCATGCCTATTATTCTTGTGCCTAAGAAGGAGGGAACTTGGAGAATGTGCACGGATTGTAGGGCAATAAACAACATCACCATAAGGTAAAGGCATCCTGTCCCTAGACTTAAAGATCTTTTGAATGAATTGCATGGTGCATTTTCTCTAAAATTGATCTAAATAGTGGTTACCATCAAATAAGGATGAGGGAAGGGGATGAATGGAAAACGGCTTTCAAAACAAAATTTGGGCTTTATGAATGGTTAGTTATGCCTTTTGGTTTGACTAATTCACCAAGTACCTTTCTTAGACACTTTATAGGCAAGTTTGTGGTAGTGTACTTTGCTGACATTCTTGTTTATAGTGCCAATTTAAATGATCATTTGATGCATGTTAAAAGTGTCTTGGAGGTGTTAAGGAAGGAAACTTTGTATGGAGTAATTGATAAATGTTCCTTTTGCACTTCACAAGTTGTGTTTCTAGGTTTTGTAGTAGGTGCTCAAAGAGGCCAAGTGGATCAAGAGAAAGTGAAAGCCATAATGGAGTGGCCAACTCCAAAAGGTGTGAAGGATGTGAGAAGCTTCCATGGTTTAGCTAGCTTTTGTAGGAGATTTGTGAAGGATTTTAGTACCATTGCTTCTCCTTTGAACGAATTGATGAAGAAAACCATGAGCTTTTCTTGGAAGCAAGAACATGAAATTGCTTTCCAAACTTTGAAGGATAAGTTGTCTCATGCACCTATTCTTGCATTGCCTAATTTTAATGCTTCCTCTGAATTGGAATGTGATGCTTCTAATGTGGGCATTTGGGGGATTTTAATTAAGATAAACATCATATTGCTTATTTTAGTGAGAAATTGAAGGGTGCATGCTTGAACTATTCCACTTATGATAAAGAGTTGTATGCACTTATTAGAGTCTTGCAAACTTGGCAACATTATCTTTTACCTATGGAATTTGTGATACATAGTGATCATGAATCTCTTAAATATTTGAAAAGCCAAGGCAAACTTAACAAGAGACATGCTAAGTGGGTTGAATTCATTGAACAATTTCCTTATGTTATTAAACAAAAGCAAGGAAATTTGATTGTGGTAGCGAATGCCTTATCAAGGAGACATTGTTTGATTTCTATGCTTGAAACTAAGTTGTTTGGTTTTAATCACATAAAGGAATTGTATGCAAGTGATCATGACTTCTCTAGTATTTTGCATTGTGTGAAAAAAGGGGCCCATCAAGGATATTTTAGACATAATGGTTTCTTGATTAAGGAAAAGAAGCACATGGGAGAATAATTTGATGGGGCAATTTGGTGTGGACAAAACTTTGGCTATTTTACATGAACATTTCTTTAACCAAAAATAAGGCATGATGTGCATAAGCTTATTTTTCAATGCATTACTTGTCATAAAGCTAAATCTAGATTAATGCCTCATGGTTTTTATACACCTTTTCCTTTTCCTAACTCTCCTTGGGTTGACATTTCTATGGATTTTGTGCTTGGTCTTCCAAGATCCAAAAGGGGAAAGGATTCTATCATTGTTGTTGTTGATAGATTTTCAAAGATGGCACACTTCATTCCTTGCCACAAGAGTGATGATGCTTGTGAAGTAGACAATCTTTTCTTCAAGGAAGTTGTGAGACTACATGGATTGCCAAGAAGCATTATGAATGATAGAGACACAAAGTTCCTTAGCCACTTTTGGAAGACTTTGTGGGGTAAGCTTGTTACCAAACTCTTGTTTTCATCAACTTGTCACCCACAAACAGATGGCCAAACAGAGGTGGTAAATAGGACATTGGGACAACTTCTTAGATGTTACATCAAGGGTAATTTGAGAACTTGGGAGGAGTGTCTACCTCACATTGAGTTTGCTTACAATAGAGTAGTTCACAAGACTACTTCCTTATCTCCTTTTGAAATTGTTTATGGCTTTAATCCTTTAACTCCTCTTGATTTATTTCCTTTACCTAACACTTCTTCTATGGTTAATCATGATGCTTTGTCTAAAGCATCTTATGTTAGAAAGTTGCATGAACAAGTGAAGGCACATGTGGAGAGAAAGATGGAACAATATGCAAAGCAAGCCAATAAGCACAAAAAGCAAGTGATCTTTAATGAAGGAGATTTGGTGTGGCTTCATTTAAGGAAGGATAGATTTCCTCATGAAAGGAAATCTAAGCTCCAACAAAGAGGAGATGGACCTTTCAAGATTTTAGAGAGGATCAACAACAATGGTTACAAACTTGAGTTGCCTAGTGAGTATGGTGTGAGTAATACTTCCAAAACGCTTGTGATCTTTCTTTGTATGATGTAGGTACAAGTGGGGAAGCAAACTTGAGGTCAAGTTCCTTTCAAGAAGGGGGGGATGATGGAGGTCCATTCCAAGCCAAAGGTCTATAAGGAGAGCTTCAAGCACTTCTTTTGGTGAGCTTTAAAAGACCCATGGCAAGAGCTAGAACTCATGCCCTTCAAGATCACATCAAGGCTAACATGGACAAGCATGAGGAAGCACACCAATCCAAGGAGAGAAAGGGCTGGATTTTGATGTCTCAAGTCCATTTTAATTCAATAAATTCCAGCACTTGTCAGAAGCTTAAGTTGAGACATATAAAAAGGTCTTTTAGTGAAATTGTGTAAAGAGGTTTAGGTGCACTTGTGTGTAATTTGTGTAGCAACTTAGTAAACTTGTTGGCTGCACTTAGAAGCTAAAAATACTGCACCAATTTTTAATTTGGGACAGCTAAGGGTCACTTAGGGAAGCTTGCACCATAAGCTTCATTTAGCTTGCATTTAGGCTCCTTTTGTTGCACCTCAAGCTTCATTTGAATTGTCATTTCATGTGCATTTGATGTGTAATTTCGTGGGCTATATATGGCTGCCCAAAACTAATTGTAACTAACTTTGGTTCATTAATACAAATCTGAAATTTGTGTGAGAGTTTCTCTCTTGTTCTTGTGCAAAAACCTCTTGTTTCTTATCAATGGCTTCAAGATATTGTGGTGATTCTTCCTAGACTTATTGGAGAGCTTCTCCATGGTGTCTTCCAACTTCATCCCTAACCTCTCTTCCGTCTTCCATTGCTGCTATTAAAGAAAGCTTCCAGCCATACATTTTCATGAAATCTTGGACAACTTGTTTGTTCTTGAAAATTTCTTGAAGATTGGGTTCCATTGCAAGGTAGATTTGGGAAATTTGTGTTTAATGGGTTTAGACATACATCAAGTGTTAGGTTTAGACATACATCAAGTAGTTCACAAGTGAGGCAGACACTCCTCCCAAGTTCTCAAAATACCCTTGATGTAGCATCTAAGGAGTTGTCCCAATGTCCTATTTACCACCTCGATTTGGCCATCCATTTGTAGGTGACAAGTTGATGAAAACAAGAGTTTTGTACCAAGCTTACCCCCACAATGTCTTCCAAAAGTGGCTAAGGAACTTTGCGTCTCTATCACTCATAATGCTTCTTGGCAATCCATGTAGTCTCACCACTTCCTTGAAGAAAAGATTGGCTACTTCACAAGCATCATCACTCTTGTGACAAGGAATTAAGTGTGCCATTTTTGAAAACCTATCAATAACAACAAAGATAGAATCCTTTCCCCTTTTGGATCTTGGAAGACCAAGCACAAAATCCATAGAAATGTCAACCCAAGGGGAGTTAGGAATAGGCAAAGGTGTATATAAACCGTGAGACATTAATCTAGATTTAGCTTTATGACAAGTAATGCATTGAGAAATAAGATTATTCACATCATGCCTCATTTTTGGCCAAAAGAAATGTTCAAGTAAAATAGCCAAAGTTTTGTCCACACCAAATTTCCCCATCAAATTATTCTCATGTGCTTCCCTAATGAAAAGTTATCTCAAAGAGCTTTTAGGAACACGTAGCTTCTTTTCCTTGAACAAGAAACCATCATGTCTAAAATATCCTTGGTGAACCCCTTTTTCACACAATGCAAAAATACTAGAGAAGTCATGATCATTTGCATACAATTCCTTTATGTGATTAAAACCAAGCAACTTAGTTTCAAGCATAGAAATCAAACAATGCCTCCTTGATAAGGCATCCGCTACCACATTCAACTTGCCTTGCTTGTGTTTAATGACATAAGGAAATTGTTCAATGAATTCAACCCACTTAGCATGTCTCTTGTTAAGTTTGTCTTGGCTTTTCAAATATTTAAGAGATTCATGATCACTATGAATCACAAATTCCTTAGGTAAAAGATAATGTTACCAAGTTTTCAAAACTCTAACAAGTGCATACAACTCTTTATCATAAGTGGAATAGTTCAAACATGCACCCTTCAATTTCTCCCAACTCATGGTTTTCTTTATCAATTCATTCAAAGGAGAAGCAATGGTACTAAAATCCTTCACAAATCTCCTGGAAAAGCTAGTTAAACCATGGAAGCTTCTCAGATCCTTCACACCTTTTGGAGTTGGCCACTCCATTATGGCTTTCACTTTCTCTTAATCTACTTGGACTCCTTGAGCACCTACTACGAAACCTAGAAACACAACTTGTGAACTGCGAAAAAAAACATTTATCAATTGCTCCATACAAGGTTTCCTTCCTTAGCACCTCCAAGACACTTTTTACATGCATCAAATGATCATTTAAATTGGCAATATAAACAAGAATCTCATCAAAGTACACTACCACAAACTTGCCTATAAAGGTCTAAGAACATGATTCATGAGTCTCATAAAGTTACTTGGTGCATTAGTCAAACCAAAAGGCATAACTAACCATTCATAAAGCCCATGAAATGACAATTCAAATGAAGCTTGAAGTGCAACAAAAGGAGCCTAAATGCAAGCTAAATGAAGCTTGTGGTGCAAGCTTCCCTAAGTGACCCTTGGCTGTCCCAAATTCGAAAATGGTGCAGTAGTTTTTGCTTCTAAGTGTAGCCAACTAATTTACTAAGTTGATACACAAATTACACACAAGTGCACCTACACCTCTTTACACAATTGCACTAAAAAGCCTTTTTATTGTTTCTACTTTTGCTTCTAACAAGTGTTGAATTTAATTGGAATTAAATTGAACTTGAGACATTAAAATGATAGAAAGGGCCTTGAAGGCCGAAGGCATGTGAGAAGAAAAACAAAATTTTTCAAGCGGAAACACACATACCACACTAGAATCATTGTTTAGGACATAGATATTACCTTGTTTATATTCAAAACTTGATGATCAAGGATAGGCTTGAAGATACAAGCCCTCTAATGTTGATCCACACCACTTCTTGTCAAGACTCAAGAACACTTCTTGAAGGCCACCAACAAACACCAATGGAGGCAGGCTAGGTGCACCAATGGAGAGGAAGAAGGTTAGGTTTCAAAGTGTTTTTCTTATCTAAGAGGCTCACCAATAGATGATATTGGTGGCTGAATTTTTCTGTCAAAACTCACACAAGGGGCGCATGAAAGGGGAGGAAGGTAGATAAGTTTTTTTTCAAAAAAACCATTAGAGAACTATGATCACAAGAGCACACTTTATAGAAGAGTTTGAGTCAGGTTTTTAACCAACAAATCTGATTATGGAGCATCCCACACGTGAAGAAAAAATAGAGTTGTTGTATTTCAAAAATTGCCAACAACCTCCCATCATATCCTCCTAAGACCAAGTCAATTACTTGGGAATTATTTTGCCAAATAATAATTAAATATCCAGCCATATGTAGCGCCCCTAATCAGCCCTCAAACCTCTTCCTAAAATCTAGGACATGATCATGACAAGATGCTAGTTGAATTCAAATTCAAATCTAGCTCTCATCTTATCCTTTTGATATGAAACTAACTACTATAGTTAATTCATATTTAAAATATTTAAATTCAAAATTTAAATTATCAAATTTAAATATTAGATAATTAATTTAACTATTTAAATTAATTAATAATGTCTTGGACTATCCAAGCCCATTAACTCTATTCATGCGCCCCTCTCTCTTTAAGATAGGTATCCAAACTCCTTCTAGGGCCAACAACCATTATTAGACCCAAAAACTTTAATGTTATAATGTCATGACAATAAAGTGTTAGTTTGTGACCCATTATGTCCAACATAGCTACTGACATAAATGAGTTTGGGCCCAACAAGGCCACTACCCATTTAATGACAACACAGAGCACTAGCAATGCTTTGTTGCCCCAGAACTAGTTAGGTAAATGACAAGATCATCTTATTAAATCTATTTGGTTTTCGTATGTATTTCCTTCCGTCTCGGTTACCTTCCCATAAAACCTAGGGTAAGGAAACGTATCTGCCCTTGCAGTCTAGGGTAAGCTTTAATACGAAATAGGGAGTCTCCAATTTTACTAACTTTAAAGGCAGATCATCTCATGATTTCTTTTACTATGCATAGATTCCTGAGTCACATAAATGTCATCCCGATTTTTCCGGTTTACAGATAACCTAATCTCTCACAGAGATTTGACGAATTCCTTCAACTAGTCACCCTAGGATAGTGTTCTTTCAGGACATGTCCAAAGGTATACCTATGTGTCTCCATGTTTCAAGCAGACGAGGTATACAATCAAAACATGTCTTCTAGAACACAGTCTAGGTGAAAACTTCTGGTCTAAGGAAAGACACACCCAAATAATAAGAGACTACTCTAATGATACTATCTGTGAGATTTCCTCATAGAATCTCTTTGTGGGTCCATTCAGTTCGAGCTATACCCTTATAGGTCCACCCACGACTTTAGCTAAGAAATCTCCATGTCTGTAGCTCATGAGGTCTTTACCTTACATCTGCATACAAGTAGATAAGCCATGCTAGTCTTACTCAAGATCACTGATCCCTATTCTCAGTGTCTCTAGACTAGGAACATAAAATTAGGAGTAGACATCTGGTATCCTTGAATCCTCATGATCGTGATCCCATCACTGATACTCAAGAGATACCTATTCTATTCCAAGGGTTTTATCCAGTTACTTATATATTAATAATAATATCGAGACAGAATATGAAACAAGATAAAGAGCGCTTATAATTTATTCATGACAATATGAAAAGTACATGTACGTCCTAATCTAATGAAAAGATTGTCTCAAGGACATCCATATACTAACATAAAATCCAGCCCTTGTTATCCTTACACTGGTATGTTTTCTTTTGCCTGTCCAAGTTAGCCTTGATGTGGTCTTAACGTGCTTGGGTTCTATCTCTTGTCATGGGTCCTTTAAAGCTCACCAAAGGAAGTGCTTCAAACTCTCATTCTAGACCTTTAGCTTGCAATGGACCTCCATCAACCATCCTGGGGGTGTGACGCTGAGTCGGACTTTAGATCATATGAGCCAACTCAGCAACCCCAATATAATGTGTGAGCCATGATTAGTTGGTGAGAGCTGGTCATACACCGTGGAGAGGGTGTACTCCCAACAGTCATTTAGCTTAAAATAGTGTAAGTCCACTGAGTTTTGAAAGTTTAAGTGGAAGCGGGCCCAAGTGTGAAAAAAATTCAAATTAATTTAAGTTACATTAGGGTAATGAGTGAGACCATGAGTATGACAATGTATATGTTTGCTTGTTGTGTTGTGACCTACGGGTCATATTGTTTGGTGGTTTATGCGGAGGATGGAAGCTCACCCATACAATCGACATTTTTTAGATGGAACTGGTGATGCGGTTCAACTGCGAAGATGGAATGGAAAGCTACGATAATGACAAGGACAGGGATGGACTTGATTAGTAAGAGAATTACCTTTTGAGGAGGCCTCTAGAGATTGGAATGCGTACATAAGGGTTGGTTTGTTGTCGAGTCACTGCTCTGATTCTTTGTCTTTTCTTGTATAGAAGAGGGTAGACTAGGATTTTAGTTTCTTAGGTATTATCCTTTGGATGTGACTCAAGTGTGTTTATGTAGTCTTTTCCAAGCTGTAAATGTATATATGTACTTGGAGAGTAAATTTGTTTTAATGAGGAAATTTTAGATTATTTAAAGAAAACCTTTGGTAGTTTATTGGTATTAATGAAAGTCGAGCCTTTGTATAAAATGAGATGTTTCTTTATCCGTGAATGCCATTGTCTAATGAAGGATTTGAGAAATATGTTTATAAGGTTTTATTAAGTTGTAATAAATTTCATGGAAACCAAAAGTTTGATTAAGTTAAATGGTTTTGAGCAAAGTGTCAATAAATCATTTGAATATTTTATTAAAAGAAATTAGATGAGCCAAAGATCTTTTAGAAAGTTTATACGATGTAGTTGCATATGGAAGTTTTAAAAAGTAAAATGTATTGTCATGTGCTTTGAAGGATATTTTTATGATTTGGGTTTTAAATTATTTTCTATATTCGAAAAAGACCCAAAAAGTATGTTTGTGAGATAAGGGTGCCATAGAAGTCTAGTGGGTTACTAGCAATTATGAAAAGCCAGTGGTTTGCTGGTCCAATAAGGGGCTGGTTATGTCAATGAAAATCTCATGTTGGAGGTAAGGACTGAACGTAACCCAAGGTTAGGGTGAACCAGTACAAAAACTCTTTGAGCAATAACTTCCTTTTTTTCCTCTTTACTGAGCTTTTGCATATCAATTACATAACTGATTTTTGAACAAGAGGATTAGATAACATTGTTTTTTTAAGGAACTTGTAACAAATTACTTTCTACCTAAACTTGTAACAACAGGTCTTGAAAATTAGTTGAGCTGATATAAGTTTTGTCCAGAATCTGTTATGTTTTTATTCTAAGCTCATAACAGTTCTTCATTCTGAACTTATACTTTATGAATTAATTTCAAAAAAGTCAACTTTTACAAAAAGGAATTTATGTTTGTGAACAACAATTCAACCTCCCTTCTTGTGTTATTTTTGTTACTTTAGGTGTTAGTGGAAAGCCTACATGTGTAGTACTTGATGTAGTGATGAGCACTATCGTAGTACTACTGTCAACAGCAACTAGAAACCCAAAAATTATGCAGTATAGGGAATGATCCTAGGTCATTTCCCAAAGACACGTTTCATCAAACACCTTGTGGGCTAATTCGAAAAAGGGGGATTTTGTTTTAAATTGCAAAATAACTAATAGATAAAAAACATAATTTATTTAAACACGTAAACAGATTCAAAACAACAACACAAGGGTCCAATGCTTTAGTAAATCATCCCAGTTCCAGAATATATAAAAAGAAATTCTTAGAACAATCATTATAGAGAAATTACTTTACAAACACTATGCACAAGAAAAACTCTAAAAATTACCCTTAATTCCTTGAGTCCTACAAGAGAAAACAATGAGTTGAACCCTATAACTCAACACATTCTTGGTAACCCTAACCAAGATCGCAAAAACTCAGATAAATGAAAATAAGAAAATGGAATGAATACACCTTATTGTGTGGATATGAAAGCTTCAATCTTCAAACCATGATGTACATCTTTGACCTTGAATACATGATCTTGACAAGATAACTTTCTTTGATGAAATGCCTAAGTAATCCTCTTAGAAACTCTTTCTAAATGTAATTTGTAATTTTCTATCACAAAAGAGTTACTCAAAGGGAATAACTGAAACGACCGCATCTACTTCGCTTTTTATTACGTATTTGTGTTTATTTGCTAAAAAATTTTCGTAAAACAGAAGGATAAAAGTTCCAACAAAACTTGGTTGATTTTAAAACGAATTTAAAAATAAAGGGTCAAATGAAAAATTTCGTCGATTTAAGAATGAATGTAGAAATTATAACGGTTTACGCGTTATTTTATAGTTCATGACGTTCACACATACCATACAGTCCATTCCTTATTACATAGCCAGAGTTCCATATATAAACAGTCCATGATACATCACAAGTACAGATCATCCAAAAGCAGACAAACAACACACAATCTTCATTCTTCTCGTACGGCATCCTTATCACTGATTTCCTGCTCGCCCAAATAATTTGGGGTCATCACAGGTGTCAACCACCAGAC